>RCHQ01000143.1:0-147089 GCA_003676415.1 Plasmopara muralis | reverse complement strand
GAACGCTCTTTAAAAACGACGATCAGCGGGCTACCCGGCCGCGGCAAGCCGCGGCAATTTACGTACCCAAAATGGCCTATGATCCACCGCCAAGCACACCTGCTATTGAAGAAGCGCTGACTCGCAATCAAGCCAAGATATCACTCGCTTCATGGCAACCATCAAGATCGAGAAACCTTACTGCTGGACAACAAGCATTGGTCAAGACCTTACAGTTCCGACCAGACATACAAGTCGTGCTTACCGATAAGAATCTCGGACCAGCAGTCATGACAAGAACGCAATACATCGATCTGTGCCTTGACCATCTTCTCGATATGGAAACGTACAAGCGATGCGAGGCACCCCAAGATACTATCATGCGATTGCTACAGTCTCGGGTTTGGAATTTCTACTTGAAGATAGCCAAGCAGCATGCCACGTCGCCCGATTGGTCTGACACAAAGATCATCGTGGCTGGACTTGACGAAAAAGGCATTAATCGCTTCTATGGATTGGCCAAGATACACAAGCCTCAACTTTGTATCCGGCCTATTGTCTCGAATGCTGCATCGATTATGCAAGGTCTGTCTAAATGGCTTCACTTCAAGATGCAGCCGTACTTACAACGGACTTCAACGTACCTTCGAGACTCGGATCAGCTACTACGAGAACTTCGCTCTGTTCAAGGCAATGATGACATGATATTGATTACGTTTGACGTGGTTTCGATGTACACCTCCATCGACATTGACTTCGCACTCCAAGTCATTCACAAAGAGTTGCATGACGATCCCTGGATTGACGCCATCATTTTCGGCCCTCGGGTCGTCTTGAAATCTAACTTTTTCGTCTTTGGTGACCTGGTTTGGCTTCAATTAAATGGAACTGCCATGGGTACTTCTGTGGCTCCTACATTTGCGTCACTGTTTCTCGCACATTACGAAAGAAAATTATTATGCGACCATTTTATGTCAAATTTGGTATATTTCAAGCGATACATTAACGATGGATTCATTATTTGGAAGCAAGACAAGAACAAGCTATATGAATTAGAGCATTATTTAGACGATTCAAGCTGCAATCCACGTTCGAGGTCAACGAAAACCAAGTTGCGTTTCTTGATCTTTGGATTATACGTGACAAGAACAGGTTCATGACGAAAACTCACGAAAAAACATTGAATTTGCACCTCTATTTGCCGGCAGCTAGTGCTCATCCGCCTGGTGTACTCAAGGGATTGACCTTTGGTTTGGTCAAGAAGTACAAGAAGCAGAACACAAATGATTCCGACTTCAACAATGTGTGCAAGCTTTTCTATCGTGGACTTCGAGAGCGAGGTTACACGAATACTATTCTGGTACCACTTTTCGACACTGCTTTACGTCAAGCTTCGACATCCCGACCATCGGTTTCACAAGTCTTCTTCAAGATTCCGTATGACCCTAATGGCCCATCACGTACTCACCTACGAAACATGTTGGACTTCTCAAGCTTGACACGTCTTTGCAGTACGATACACGTCGACAAACTATCGATCTGTTACACGAAGCCACCGTCCTTGAAAAGGAATTTGTGCCCGACATCACTGCGTTTAGACTGCTCCCCGACACCTGCTGCACTAGTACAAGTGTTAGGGGCAAACCTTAAACCCTGCCTTTTCGTTCGACTATAACTTCGACTTCAACTTTCAAGTTTGATTTTCAAGTATGATTTTCAAGTATGAATTACAAGTATGAATTTCAACTATGAATTTCAACTATGATTTTCAACTATGATTTTCAACTATGAATTTCGACTATGAATTTCAACTATGATATTCAACTATGAATTTCAACTATGATATTCAACTATGATATTCAACTATGATATTCAACTATGATATTCAAGTATGATTTTCAGGTATGATATTCAAGTGTGACTTCCAAGTATGATTTTTAAGTATGCTTATCGAGTTTGATTTTCAACTTTCAACTTTCAACTTTCAACTTTTTCAACTTCAATTTTCAAATCCGATTTTGATTCTGGAACACTCTTGAATATTCTAGAACATCATATTCGACACTCAAATGATTGGACGACAACGTCTTCACTTGCGTGCCTGCCACAATCGGTCTACATAAGTTTACTTAGCATTAATAAGCATACTTCTTTTTTTTTAGTCTACTGAAGAAGCAACTGCGAAACGGTCACTGCTGTTTAATACAAACGCACCCGTTTAGACACTTTAAACTTATTTCGTTTTCGACTTCCACTTTGGACTTTCAACTAAAACCTAAACCCTAAACCCTAGACTCTAAATCTGATTTGAAATTAGGGTATAGGGTTTAGGGTACCCAATTTATGGTACGATGTACAATCCGTAACCATGTACCAGCTGTACCCATTAACTGGTTAGCCCGAACCGGTCCAATACGATCGCACGTTGATTATACGAGCAGGATGATTGGACGAGAAAGGAATGATTGTGATTAGGCGAACTAAAGGATAGGAAGAGCTAGTGCATGTCTCATCAGCTAGAACGAACATTAAATAAATCACTTTTGAATCTTCCTTCAACAGCTCAAGTGCCTTCTTCGCTCTTCGCTTCCCGCAAGCTTCGCTCCCCTACTCCTTCGCTTAAGAAAACAACAGGTTATGAAACCAACTACCATGTCCGCTGCGCAAGACGTCTCCACCAAAGTCTCCATCGACAAATTCAACGGAGACAACTACGTAACGTGGAGCTGCTACATGCGTGGCGTGTTCCTGACTAAGTCAACGTGGCATGTGGTGAATCGCCAGACGATTCCTACCTTCACCGACTCTCGTGCCAAGGATGAGTACGTCGAGCTCAACAACATCGCTTTCGGACTTATGCTACTCCACATGGACGCGGACTACCATCACGTCGTCGATCACTGCGAGGAATCATGGTCGCATGGGTGCGTGTGAAGACACTTTACGGTGGATCCCAAAAGGCTGGTCGCATCTATCTCAAGCGACAGCTCTTCAGCATGGAGATGTCGAAAGGCAGCAATGTGCTACAACATTGCAACGAGGTCCTCAACATTAGCGCCAAGCTCAGCAGCATCGGCGCCAAGATGGAGGACGAGGACGTGGCGATCTGCTTGCTGCGCAGTCTCCCCAAGAGCTACGAGAACGTGGTGTTGAACTTGGAGATGAGCACTGCGGAGCTGAAAAGCAAGACGTTGTCAAGGTGCTCACGAACGAGCATATCAAGCGACAGGGCGAGAAGACTCTGGCGATCAAGACTGAAGACGCGCACGTGCGTTCAGCACTGACCGGGAGCCTCGCCAGTGCACGTACTGCGGAAAATTGGGGCACTCGGCTGAGCGGTGCTGGACCAAGCAGAAGGACGAGAATCGAGGCCTAATCGCGGCGGCAACAACCGTGGACGCGTGGCTAACAATGTTCAGTGGCGTAACGAATACAACGACTACGACGATCGAGTCGCCTTCGCAGTCTCGCTGGAATGCGGCATGTCAACGTCTAGCAACGCATCGGGACTCTGGGCCATTGATAGTGGTGCCACGCATCACATATGCAACGACAGGACCAAGTTCGCCGTGCTTCATGAAGACCACGAAGGCGAATTGTCTGTTGCCGACGGTAACAAGGCTGAAATCAAGGGCGTAGGGACCATCATCGAACGGGTGGTTCTACCCAACGGCAACGAGCGTGAAATCGAAATAAAGGATGCGCTATACGTGCCAAGCATAAGCAAGAATCTGCTGTCGATTCCACAGATCAACAAGAGTGGCCACTTTCAGGTTGTATTTGACGGGTCCAAGATGCACGTTGCTCGCAAGAAGTCCAAGCAAGTTGTTGCGACTGCGAATCTCATCAACGGACTCTACTGACTTCGAACACCGCAACGCTGTGCCAATGCATCGTGCAAGGTAGCGGTGTGGATTTGCACGCTCGCATGGGTCATGCTCTGGTTGATGTCCTTCGCAAAATTATCGACAGCAACACGATCAAGGACGCCAAGCCACCCTCCAAATCACCTGGTCTGTGCCGAGGATGCCAGCAAGGAAAGATGGTCCAAAAATCATTCCCGAGCAATCCAAGCAAGCCCAAGTATGCCCCGTTTGAGTTCCTACACAATGGAGCACGAGTCGCTTGGTGGCAGCAGATATTTGCTGATCATCACGGACGAGGCAAGTGGGTGTATGGCTGATTTCTGTTTACGCGCCAAGCCGGGAAGTGAAGACTGTCTGCGCAAGTACATTCTCAAAGTTGAGAAGCAGTTCAGTGCCAAGGTCAAGTTTGTGCGTCATGACAGAGGCAAGGAGTTCGCAGCCAACTCCTTACTGAATTCTTACGACGATCATGGCATCGAGGTGCAGCCTACAGTCCGCTACGCGCACCAGACAAACGGTATTGTAGAGCGAGCCAACCGGACTATCGTTACGATTGGTCGCAGCATGTTACATAACGCTGGTTTGGACAAAACGTTTTGGGCTGAAGCGGCAATGACAGCGATCTACATCAAGAACCGACTACCGTCCCGGCAAAACGCCTTACGAAATTGTGTACAAGACCAAGCCAAGCATCAAACACATGCGAGTATTTGGGTGCAAGGCTTTTATCCTAACACCAGGAGAAAATTGACTCAAGTGGGACGCTAAGGCTCGTGAGGGAATTTTCATCGGCTACGAGGAACGTTCTAACGCATACCGAGTCTTCGACATCGAAGCAGGGAAGGTGGTGATCAGTCGCGACGTCAACTTCGACGAATCATGCTTCGGCAACTTTGCGGAAAGCTCAGACGATGACGACCATGATTCGCTGTTTGACTTCAACTCCCTCGATATCGACGACTCAGGACTGACGGAGTTCAAATACACAGGAAAGCGCAAGCCCAACCACTCAAGCTCGCGCAACAGATTCTCAAAAACGCGCTCAACGAGTCAAAGCATCAGTCTGGAAGAAGCAAGTGCCCCCGAAGATCCTGTTCAGCCTCAAGCTAAACGCCGACCAGGCGTGCACTCTACGTTGGATGAAGAAGAAAAAGACGGCCAAGTTCACGAAGACGGCACGTCTCCAGCGGATAGATCATGGCGAGCAAGCGCCAACGCTGTGGAAAATACTGACCTTTCCGAGTCAACGACATAGTTAATGGACCGGAACAGGTGCACTGGCGCAAAGCCATTCAAGGAGAGCTTAAGTCAATGCGACTTCAACTTCCAAAACGCTTCTGTGTCCTTCGCATTATTCAACAAGCGTCCCGTCGGCTGCATCTTTAATACAGGACTGCACAGTCGATGGGGTAGAAACCCTATACTCCAAACACTGATGGTAAATTAATCGTAATGTCCAAGTACGACTATAGAGTAACAAGTCCTACTAATTAGTTATTCCAAATCATCTCGAGACTATATTCTTGTTTTAAATGTATTCTATATTTCAAAGTCTAGGTAGGACCAGTCTTTGAGCCGCCAAACGAGCATGGTTTTTCGCTCATAAAATTTCCTGTGGGGTTAATAACCAGACTCCTTAAGCTATCCATGGCTTAAGCTAAGCGCATGTGGAGGAATGAGCTCGAATGCCACATGCCCCCAAAGCACCGGGCAAAGTCTTCCAAATGATCATAGCCGATTCTTTAGGCACAAATTTGTAGTTAGTCCCCGAATTAATTATCTAGCAAGAATAGTTTGCTATAATTTCATCTTGTGGTCTTGCGTCTGTTCGGAGTTATTGGTTATGAATTTTAGCTTATTCGTATTTATTTGGGAAACGGGCGCTGGGTGCGAGACTTTTGCAGTAGGAGTGCGTGCTTTTCGCAAACATGACTCGAGCGACGCACGAGGGTATCTCAGGTGAGTGTGGGTATTTTATTTGACCTAATGACGAGTCGCACGATTCAAGCTGGGACTTCGTCGAGAACTGCTGTCATCCCTTTTGACTTTTGAAGCCAAGTCTGACGAGCTAGCCGACACGCGTGACTTGAGCGTACTCTACGAGCGACTGATACGTCCTCCATTACTATTCTGCACTTACGCCGAGATGTCATGTGAGGTCTCGGACCTCGACGGTGCACTAGGTGCGGCAGATAAGGTAGACGGGGACCTAGATCGAAGCTTTAGAGATGATATTTAGCTCAGTTTTGTGATCCATTAAGAAGCGGATCAAGTCGCAACAATTGTGCCTAATAGACAGTAAGATTTCAAGCAGAGTTTGACTTGTATGGACTCGAGCAGCTTAAGTCTTCATAGAGCAGAGCGTAACGTTTACGTTAAAGTCACACCAGTGAGCTGCGCAAAACAAATCGAGTGACGCTACGACCGCCAAGTAGAAGCTAGCAAAACACAGAACATGATCTGATGAACAATACTGTATGCATATTGTTCGGTAAATTTGTGAAAAACTTACCCCAACGCTATGTTTTATCGATAAAACTAAACGAAATTCATAATCATAAGAGTAAAGTATAGTCTTAATGTCATAACTGATACTAACGCTTGGAGTCAGTCAGATCGCGATCTGCGACTCGTATTGGCAATGGTCAAAAACCTTAAATCACGCTTTTTCGAGCACATGGTTACGGCAGGCTCGCTTCCAGCGAGCTCATCTGCTTCGCACGCCGCAATGACTCTTTCGCGGCTTCTTCCTCACGGAGCATTTGCCAAATGATTTCGTGCGAACCATTGTTTCAGACCAACCTTATGATGATTAACCGCGAGCTTCTTATACCGCATCGAATCACACCAACAACTTCACCTGGAGCCGTGAGAAGCCAATAAAAACGCGGCTTGAAAAAGCATAAATACCGTAATAATCACGACACAATTGATGGACTGACTATCAGTTTAGTAAGAACTACAGCGTATTTCAGCCCAAACCCAACAAAAATAGATCAGCTCTTTTATCAAAGTGTCAGCCTAAAGTTCGTATTTTAATCGATGAGTTGAAGACAATTCCGCTCCGAGGTGTCCAGAATCCATATTAATGCCGAGCCAGGCTTCAAGAGCTAAAGCTTTAAGCACGAGTATGGAGTCACCAAATGTGAGATTAGAAGTGAAAAGATTATTACAAAGCGTCTGTTGCTTCTAACTTCAAATTAAAAGGGCTTTCGGACAATCTCGTCTAAAGGTTTCCTCGAAGTTTGTACGGTATATGTATGCTATTCCACAAAAAGCTGTTTGGCGGTGAAAGTACTTCATCGTTGCAACCTAGTTAACAACGTACTTGTACTTCTCGTCGTTCATAGACGCCGCACGGGTCGCTGTCGCCTCAGCCTTGCGTCTTCTCCTAGATCCTGCGTAATCATATGTACGCACATAATATTGCTCTTTGGATCGACAGTAGCGATCGAGCGATGGCTTCTTCCTGACAACCCCAAACCTAGTATCCCTAAAAATGAATTGAGTTTGTTTGGCCATTCGAATCATGAACTTTACAATAAGATCGACCGTCGCACGTCGCAGCACAAGGTTTCTGAACTGCATGAGCGTTTCACCTTTCTTATAGCGATCTCCAGGTTTGGCCGACCGCTTAAAGCGCACAGTCTTATGGGTACTGTAGATAAATAATATGGCGGTAATTATGAGCACTTCAGACGCTTTTTGACCATCTTTCGTTGCCCCTACCGTGAGGTGTTGGAGGCACATCAGATTCTTCGGATACTTTAGTTCTGCAAAAACAAATTATACCTATTTTTATGCCCCTACGATTTCTTAAGAGACGAAATTTCATCATTCGTCCTGCTAGTTCAGTTCGGCAGCCGTTTCGCGAAGTCAGATGAATGCTTTTAAGAAGCCGAGCATGAATTATAGACCGCGTGCTTTTTGCTATAATGGGTCTCATGACCGGCGCAACCGAAGCGCTAGAAAACCGCAACGGTGGCAACATCGACTTTGTACTAGACATGCGCTTCCTTTCTTAGCTCTGAGACTTTTAGGTCTTTTTTGACCGGATCTTGAGCCTCAAGAGCAAATTTGCATCACCACGCAAGCAAGTCCCTCGACTGGGACAGATTTTGGCACTTCGCACTTAAAATTAAGATTTATTGCAACTGTTTTTTTCGTACTCTAGGGACCGTAGCTATCTACTATCCAATATTGATGCGTCTCCATTAACACTTCCCAGGTCATATCCAGGCTTAAGCGCATCTACATTAAGCGCTAAGTGGATTTGCAATGTTTAAGAACTGTCAAAATTATATGTCAAACTCTCTAGGTTATTTCCTAAAACAGCATAATAAACCACGGGTGTAATGTAGTCTTTAAGACAGCAAGTTCAAATTTGATTTTGTCATCTCTTCCATTTCGGTCCGTATCTTTGTTTCAAATGTCTCGGCTTTCACGCCAATCTGTCTCGTACTATCTTGAGACTTTGACCAGCTTACACCGCTAATATCAGCATAACATTTGACCATTCTTTCTACGTCAAGCCTCGAGTCAAAATGTGATGGCGCTGCGAAGCGCGGGCATTGGCTTATTTATCTACGCAAAATGGCGCAATGAGACCTAAACATATTGTTTGGTGCATACTTTACGAGTGGATGCATGCTATTTTAAGACCTCTCATCCAATCATACATTCGCAACACGTCTTACGACATAATCAAGTCGCTCTGTTTACCAATGTTTTGCGAACGATCTGAGGTGAGCGTGTCTAGCTTATCTTATGAACATTCTAACTTAAAGAGCTCTTAGGCAAAAGTCTTGATGCGGGACATTTGACTTAAATATCCTTGTCGTCTAAAGACATTGTCGAGAAGCAGCATTGCTTTACGACATCATCGACCGCGTGCATCGCGGTCAGTATAAAAGCCGCTATGTTCAATTGGCTATCAAATATCGCAAATTTAGTGAAGGCTGCGGAGCATTTTGGCAGACCTTGCGCAAAATTATACTAATGGAATGCCAACATCGCAACATCACTGACAATCTTGTTGGATATGCAGCCGCTAACGGCAAGACCTCCACCCGCTGGCACTTTTGCACGAGTTTATACTTCTTGGGACTCCAATACTAGTCTAGTTTTCGTACCAAACACTAGCCTCTTTCTCAATTGAGATGAACTTTAAGCAATGTATCGTGCGCCTTATAGTACTAACTCAGAACTGGACTTTGGTTAAGTTTACAAATAATATCCCTTTGTTAGGTATAAATTTTCTACCACTATGAAAATTAGTAATTTCTACTAATATGCTTTAAGCAGTGGCCATTTACCAGTCACTGCTTTTCTCCGGACACTTCTTTGCTTAGTACTGCTATCGTATCGATGTTAAAGATTCTACACCCTATGCCACTCAATTTGATATTTCCACCAAATTGTATCATACAATACCACCTAATGTCGGATACATCAAACCTATTATGGCCTTCCCCGTCAATAATTTGGGACAATTTCAGTTCAAATAGGCAAAACTTTACATAAAGTTACTGTATATCAGATACCACCGTTGTGACTTGTGTCGCTATTCGAAAGACTGCAAAGCTAGTTGATTGGCCATTTCAAACCAGACCTCTCTGTCAATTGAGTACCTTGTCGTTCGTTCGTAGGGCTCGAAACAATCAGCAACTTTAAGATACGAGCTCAAACCAGCGATATGGACTCGTGTCTTAAATACTTGTCTACCTCACAGAATCCTAGTGTAAGTACGATGTGCTGTCAAAGGAAGTTTCGATAGCTTGCAAAGATCACGCGCGTTAGTCACCCTCTTCCAAAGAAGAACACGATCCAAGCGTTATGATCGACCACGACCCACCTGCTTTGACATCAAGGTGAAGACGAGAATACCTGCTCCACTCGACAAAGTTATATCTCATCTTGCGAGTCGGAGGCTCGTAAGTAGGTCAAAGCGATCCTTGAGTGATACATCGCATGCGCTTTCTCACCTGGACCACACAAACGCAACCTTGTGTTCCACACACCACATGCTAGCGAGCGGTCAGTGAACTCTCTGCGCACTCTAAGCCCTCTGATCCCGCTCTCTTCTTGAGATCTTGTGACTGATGAGCCAAAGATCATTCATCACTAATAACATTAATAAGGCGAAGATCACGATGATCAGTCGTATTGATATGATACCGCATTTTTTTAAATCTGTGGGCAAACTTTAAACTCGCTCAACGATTGTGATCCCTTAAAGAATACTTTAAGTACCATGAGTGCCGATGGCAAAGGAACGTCATCTTTGACCTTACGGTAAGATAACTAAAGGAAATCCTAATCTTGTGACGATCTCTGACTCGAAAAAGCTTCCTCCCCTGCGCTGCGTACGAGTGCTTGACAACAGTTCTTGGCATACATTATCACTTTAACGTCTTATTTAAAAGAGGCTGAATGTACTAAGAGCACCTATGTCAAGGCCGCATTATCCGTAACGACAATGACTTGTACCTCCTTTTAATATGTATCTGGCCATTTTGTTGAACAACGTTCGTAACTCTTGGACAAAGTTCATCTTTTTCACCCTAGAAAATTGAAAAGAAGCGTGACAGCACATGATACACATAATTGAGGTGCAAAACGTTTCGACGCCTTTGCTCCCAGGTATGTAATGCCTGCTCAACTGATGTATTGCGCGTAAATGGCAATTTGCGTGATCGCCCACCGAGCTCTGCGGTTATCAGAGTTACTCTCTATTACTGCTTACTTAAAAGGCGGACATTATGACCATTTAGACCACCAGAAAATTTTCTTTTTACTTTAAACAATTCATGATCGCTGTATGTGGCTTTAGCTGGGGGGGCATACTTCTAAGGCGCTGTCGTCGTCGACACAGACGATTCGTCATCTTTTGAAAAAGCTTCTCCGACAGGTAGTTTTTTAGCCGCATAATGCCATAAGACACCTACTGACCACATTAAGATCTTGTAAAACAAATGGTTCACCCTCTTGAAGCCAAGCAAAATTGTCAGCGTTTTCATTCAGTCTTGCATACCCTCAGACTACAAAGGACCATTTTTGACGAATCAGGTGTTCATAAACTACAAAGGCTACCGGTTGCCGCATACGAGTCCAGAGCTTTTTGTTCTATACTGGCAGCTTATATGATCACAAATCTTTTTTAACTGACTTCAAATGTTAGTAGTGGTCCTTATAACAAAAAGTTAGTACATATCTCCTATTTTCATAATACAAAGCACCGATAGAGTATCTGTCGTGCTAGGCTTTTGTTGAGCTATTATCACAAAAGCTTGATCTGCCCACTAGGACGAGCATAATTCGTCACTCTTGACATCTATTTGGCAAGTCGGTCTGATCATGATAATGGCCGAACACTGATGCGGTAATCCGAGTATATGTTGATACAGCCATATTGACGCTACGTATTAAATTTCGCAGTCGAGAAATTGAGCACATATTGATCTGAGCTAAGTGCTGAGCAGTGGTTTAACAGATTGTAACTACTCGTATACTTTGATATCCTACCGATTTTACCATTAGGTCTTCCGCAACCTCGATCCACTCGCACAGCATCATGTCTATCTATATCGAACAGGGCTGGTCTTCTTCGCGACGCACCCGCGTCTGTGGCACTTGACGCTCTTTCTATCCACTGCTCTTGACGCTTGTTTGGCACTTGTCTCTGTCATTGTGCACTCTTCCGTCGCTTTAGTGCCTTAAGCCGAAGGACTAAATTGAGAAGGCCTGGCCACGTAGATTGAGTAGATTTCATATATCGCATTTGTGCTCATGGAGACTTCTATTTATTATTGCGCTCATTTTCAAACATCTTCAAGCAAATTATGATGGCATATATAGTATTATGTCGATTCGTCAACCGTGATTTTACCAGCAGCATTTCAGTGTTTGTTGCACAAGGATTGGCCTACTTCTTGACGCGTACATCGCTGTAAAAGATGTTCCTTCGATCCGCCTTAAATACACTCGTTGTGGATATGACGACGGTAATTGTGCTATTGGCGGTAGTCATGTGTCCACAAAATTGCGCGCTTAAGTCGCTGGGATGTTGAAATACTTGGCGTGGGTGCTAGCTATCATGTCGTGCCTTGTTGAAAAATTGCGATCGTGATGATTTGGAGTTTAGTCTACCTTGCTACAAAAACGAGGTGTTTGAAAATGTCATGCGCCGACAGTGATATCTGTTGTTTGTCAAGAACGAGCGCAAGCACGCATCGTGCATTAGCATGTGCACGAGTGGCTGTCGCGTCAATGTTTTGGCCGCTCTGTGATCTCAATGCCAATAAATTTTGTGCCTGGGGTTTGCAATTTACGTTAGCGCGGTCAACGGCCAACTTGTGGCGTGGAAATGCCGTTTTAATCTAATTCAGTAACCACTCTGGTATGCATGCGTTGATGCTGGCATTAGCGCTGTGTTTATGTACTATTCGCTTCCTGCCTGTGTAAAAGTAATACATTTTATCCGTAATTTATGTATGATTAACACCAATTGGTATAAACACATCTACGTTGCATTGAATGTCAAATTCTTCTTATCATGTCTTCGTATCCGCTTCGAGGCGTCCTGTACTTCCTGCAAGACCAGCATCTCTGGCGCTTGACTATCATCCCTCTTCTCATGACGGTGGCTGTAGCATTTGGCTTAGCAGTCACGCTCTTCACTTTTACGCTGGGTCGACAGGAGAAAATTCTGTACAACGCGGGACTCTCCCCATTCTTCGCGTGGCTCATCGCAGTGATATTCGTTATAATCGAAATCTTTATCGTCACCATTGTTTTTGCTCTTGTAACGCTGGAGTGGTTTAAGGACAAAATTTTTGCTTACGTCTTGGTCGAGCAAGGGTATCGTGAGCTAGTGGAGAACGAGGAGCGACACTCGCCATTCCTGCGCGTGCTCACGTCCTGCTGTCATGTAAGTATTTTACTACGCCTGGGTCTTTTGGTGATTACGCTTCCACTCAACATGATTCCTGTGCTTGGCAATCTCACGTACGCGTGGCTCAATGGCACGCTCATGGCTTGGGAGGCGCATTTGTACTATTTTGAGATGAAAGCCTTTGACTTTGAACAGCAAAAAGAAATTGTTGCGGGGCGGAGGTTTCAATACTCGGCGTTTGGGATGCAAGCGATGCTTTTGGAAATGATACCTATTGCTGGCGCCATTTTCATGTTTACAAACGTTGCGGGTGCCGCGCTGTTTGCTGCTAGTATTGAGAAGAAAATGGAGAAGGATAATCAGAAGCAAAGCAAGTGGCACCAGGGCAATAAAATGCATCAAGTACCGCTTGTTAACAAGCTTGGTGTGTATGTACCGCCATATGGCAGCACCTCCAAGTGAGCTTCGACTATTATTGCGCTTAAGGGCTTGCCGTACGGTAGACTTTTGTTAATGTGCGTCACTTCGTGCCAAGAGGACTGGTGTTGTCACTTCTATACATTTTGATACGTTTGGCGACTCACTCTAATACAATTTTTCCCGTCTGTCTATTTGGTATCATGGTCATAATTTATCAGAAAGCAATACAAAATCTGCAAAAGTTTATGGACCAATCTTCTAAGCGCACAAAAGTGTCAACGTCTGCCCCTTTATTGCAATATGTACTAACCATGAGTGATTGTCAAACGTCGAAGTTGTATCCTTAACTAAAATAAATCCGATATCTCGCCCCAAAGTTAAGTCAACATATTTCTGTCATTTAGAGCAACGATTTAGGCTAAATCCGCTTCATTCATTCTAAAAAGACTCAGATATTTTGCCCACTCATACACAATAGCTGCAGAGTTAGCATTATTATATTTGGCACCAGTATTGTACCCTCACGTGTTTTATGTCAAAAAGTGCGCAAATATGGATTTGCTCATGGTCCGGCCCAAGCGAAAGCGCGTCGGCAAGCACCGTAAGGATGTTCACTCTGTATTTTAAGCGCAAATGTTTTATTTTGCGAGAAATTGCATCCATTTAGCCACTTGTTATATAACTAGGGTGCTTTCAATTCCCACAACAAAGGTGCGTAGTGTAAATCGACTACAAAATACTTCGAAATTTGGAAGTTGTATCAAAACTTCATCACTGCGTACACCATCGCAAGTAGCGCTATATTATACACTTGTACATTGCAGCTCTAAGCTGCCTGGACTGGAACGAAATAAATTGCGCCTTTTACATAGATCGTAAAAGTTGAAACCGACGGCATGACCGGAAGCGTCGCAAACGGTGCTAGCACGATTTATCTTATCCGTTACAGCCAAAATATTTTACTGCTGAAGGCTTTTTATGCTATATAAAGTATCCATATGCTGCGCTCTCGTAGCATCTATCAAATTTAGGTCGGGAATGAGGTTTACGAGGATCGCTTACCAAGCACTGCACTTGTTCTTATCCAACTACTTTATTGAGACTGTTCACTTTTATCGCAAGCTTTTGGAATCGTGGCGTAGGCCAAGCAGCGACGACCTTCTTTTTGTCGGAAGGTTTGCGAGGGTTGCTTACCCAGCGCTGTCCTCGTTCCTATTCAATTACTTTATTCAGACTAATCACTTGTATCGGATCAACTTGAAATCGTGGGGTATGTCAAGCAGTGAAGACCTTTTCTATTTGGCTTTACGCGGACCAAATGTAAAAGTAAAGCCTTTCTCGCAAAGACGAATATGTCGATGTTGCCACTAAGGTTTTGGATCCTCATGACCTCATAAAATTGCCTTAGGTGACCCAAATTGGTATTTACAGCCGTCATATCTACCTCAAAATGGCTATCGACGAATATATCAACAAAGAATATCTCAGCAAAAGCTCGTTATGGTTAATTATGTTGCCGTCCTTTCTGAGAACTTTCTTGCCCCATCAAATAATACGTTATTACCCAACTTTGAATGTATGTTAACGCACTGTTTCTCAGCCGCTTTTGCCAGAGAAACTTAACTTCTCGCTTCTTAAAAAAATCAAAGAAACCGCCATGTTTGTGTTCTTGAAGGTATCAGTACCTCTCACGCTTCGATGCTTATTACCGGCTTGTAGCCACCAAGCCATTTTCAAGTAATTGTTCACAAAACGCGGGGAAAATCATGACTCATCAAAATCTGTAGCGAAAACTTCGCCGGCTGGCACCGATGGCCATATCAGGTCAACCAATACAGATCACGTGCTAACCTTGCCAGGAGCAAGCCACACTTGTCCATGTAGATGCAAAAAAGTCCTCATGCTGTCAGAATTTTCAAGTTTGAGGTTAGGTCTATATCGACCCTACAATTGTTTCTGTGTCTAAACCTTAAGTGCGCTCACCCTCAAGTATACAAATTCAAACGAGGCTTAGCGCTTAGCTTGACGCCCTAAAAGGATGCAATCACACGGAGTATAATGTGTGGGCTTATTTTAAGCGTACAATAATTTATAAAAGAAAAAGCGGGAGCGTTGGCACCAGGCACAGCCGCAGACATCCCGTTGATTAACCCATAATTTTCTTAGGTATGGATTCATAAATTCTGACTTGAGTAGTGCGGGTATGTCGACTTACTCTCGGAGCGCTGCAGCCACTTACTAAAGTCTTGAGGGTTGCCCGATAATATTGGTGCTGTGACTTGTAAAGTAGATGTTTGTGAAGGCAATCGACACCGTCGATGTTACACTTCACCAGATCCAAGGTTGCACTTACCTGGCGTCGGTCCCGAACGACAATATAGTGACGAGAACGCAGTGCATCGCATATTGTTGTAATATAGTCCTCCTCTACCGTTTGAAGAAGTCAAGTGTCATGATTGCGTCGAGTGCTTTTTTGCACGACATGATTGCCAAAGTCAAACGCAATATCATATATCGTGAGGAAGATCTCCTCGCCTTGAGAAGTTGTGAGTTTTTGGGGCTTCTCTTTAGGAAGAATTTTCCGACTTATTATTATTTTTGATTGGTATTCAACACTTTCGTCATAACAATACTTTCCGCTGGATTGGAAGGCATTGAGGTCGAGATCAGACATCATTTCGAGATCCCAAGCACCCACTGCAGAAGCTTTGCTCTTGGAAGCGTGATGCTGTGGTCCATAGGCTATAGAATGACAGTCCATTGGTAGTAAATGACAAATCTTCAGGCGAGCGGGTTCATACTAAAATTAATCAATGTATATGTATACATTGATTATTTGTGTACGCACTTGACATATCGACTATGGTAATTTCGTGGTCAAGTGCGTACAGGTTGGCTTCCTACCCATCCTTAAAAATATAAAGCAAAACAGAGCGTTAAGTCAGATATCGGGTTTGAAATGCGTGGAGTACGTTGTTGGAACACTTTTTACTTGTTTGAACGCGGTGTGCAACACTCAGTCTTGCAAATGTAATCCTCAGGTAAGCGTGGTGTACAGGTTGTCATACAATAGTACCCTTGGATGATGGTCGAGCCCCAAGCTTCCAAAAGGGGCTCGGTCGTTGTCGAAAAGAGCACTCATCCTTTTGCTGAAGGTAGTGAAACATGACTTTTGGCTTTGAGCAGATAATCATAAATGCACTTGGCGAGAGTTTACTCGATGAGCAACCGAGTCATCATCCGACGGCATGGCGTATTTATGCCACGATGTCGTGTCGTATACAAAGGCTTAGAGCTTGGTTTGTGTCTTGAAACATCATTTGTTTGTATTGCTGACAATGCACCAGGCAAAGACAACAAGGTAGTTGGTTTCCTAGGGTCAAGGCTTGAAACCGAGCTACATGGTTCGTTCACTTTGTTGTGTGGGCTTGTAAGAAGCAGTACGAGTCACAAAGAAGAGGCATATAGTACTTTTTGGTCGATAGTGAGTAATGTTTGATATGCATAATTTTTCGAATGAAAGTTCTAATTTTTATGGACTAAACGTTCTAGCTTTGGACGGGAGGATCAACACCGGGTTACACTAACTTTGTGCGTCACGTTAATTAGCGGTGTTACGATATTGTGTGCCACAAGTCAAGGGATGTTTTAAGCATCCATAAGCAACTATGTAGCAGCTAACAAAATTTTAGTACATGCTTCAATAACTACCGCCGAATGCCATTTAATAATTTTTACCTCAATTAATAGTAATTGTGGGCTTTAATTTTATTTGAGAATTTATCGATTCAATTTTGCTTGGTTTTGGTAGCTTTGAGACGAAGTATTAGTAAAGAAAGATGATACTTACCACATAGTTCAAAAACTAATCTTATTTCTGTGACCTCGTCTAAATCGGATCGATTTCGTGGTGCGTACGCGCCTAACGACATGCTCTTAAAGTGTCTAAATGCTCTGGGAAGCGGTGATGTTATAACTCGTCCAGAAAGATGTCGACTAGGTTGAGCACGAGGCTACATAGACTTGATAAATGCTGTGCTGTTGTACGCCAGGTGACTGACTCACCACGTGTATCACGATGCAGGTTTTAGCTAGCACATAATTACAAATAGTCTTACTATAATAATACCACAATTCGTCGGAGTCAGGTAGATAACGATGTGAACTCGTATTGTACCAAGCATGAAAGAAGTCACTCACACTTTTCTTAAGCAAATACCTCTGGTAGCCCCACTGCAAGTTTGACCTCTCAAAGCGTAAGGAAGGCTGTTATTTGATGGCTGATAGTAACAAGGCGCAAGTAGAGGTGAGGGGATCTCCAAGGCGGGTGATTCTATCCGACGGTAAAAAATGCGATAAATAGACCTAAGACGCACTAGAGGCTCCAACGATGAGCCATTCGTTACACAGATCAATACGCAGTGGCAAGTTTTAGATAATGATGGACGGCACGAACATCTTTATAAAGATGCAAGAGTCGCAACGTGTAATCACGGCAGCTGATTTATTGGATGATTTTTTACCCTACATACCATCGCGCTAAGCAAATGCAACAAAAATATCGGCTTGCACGCAAGAGCAATTTATGCTTTAATACCGGCATGGTAAAGGACGCAACTTTAACAGCAGCATCAAGCATGTGTCGCGAATGTCAGCTTAAGAAATGATTCGAATATTGTTCCCAAGCAGCCGCGACGTACAACGATACGACACTGTCAACCTTTTGCTCTTCGACATATATCGTCGGGGACCGTGAAACACCTTGTAAATACTGCTTAAAGTAAACAAGGCCAGTGGATGCTTGAAATGAAGTGCCAAGCTAAATAGTAGAAAAATACTTTTAAAAAAGTCAATGTATAGACACACTTTGATAGACAGGTTAAATTAATTTACTACGACGAAGTTCGTTCGTTTGCCACCAGCTCTTGATATGTTAAAAAATTGCAGCGAACCTCTATTCGTATGTACACCAGTCAAATGGTGCACAGGGCACGTGACCGCAGCATGTTGTACCATGTAAATCCTGACAATCGCTCATGGATAGCTGCGATAACTGCGATTTACGTTAAGAACCGCCCTCTGTCGCCCAAGATTGTCAACGAGATGTCATGGAAAGTCGCTTACAAGCTTAAATTAAGCTCAAAGCACATGTGAGTGTTTTAGTGGCAAGCGTATGCTCACTTTAGAAAAAATATGGTCAGTTGACATACCACAAAATATTTATGGGCCACAAGAAATGCCTAAAAAGTTATCGGGCTTAAGAAATCGAGACGGAGAAGAAAGTTATTAAACGCAAAGCCAACTTGGATTAACCAAGACTTGAAAATATTTTAAGATCCGCTTTGAACGGTGCTATTGACCCTGATCTTGACCTCTATTTACTTGACGCCAGCGAGGTTGACAGCACTGAATCAGACTAATTTCAGGAAGGCATAAGAGCAAAAGGCTCGCACAAGCAAAGTCAGGCATCCATCGTCTAGCTTTTGGATCGCACATCCTGGAGCTTGCTTTGAAAGAAGCAAATTGCTCAAGACGATTATGTGAACATCCGACTGAGCACTGACAGTGTATTTCACTAAGTAAAGAGACAAGGGCTTTGGGGAAATAAAGGCCTCTGGTCAATATCTGTATTCAGGCAAGAAAGAGCTGATAAAGTAGAGGGCAAATGCAAAATTGATCCCATAACTTACTCAAGTCGCTCTAAACTTAAAACTAATAAAAGTAGCAAATTGCTATCTTCTGGAGTTTAGAGTTATTAGTAGTATAATGCTAAGACTAAGGATCATAAAATTAATTGAGGGGGAATATTCTACAATAAATACTGATACAAGTATCTACTATAATGTGCATAAGAACATGTAAAGCTTATCTGTAAATGCTCATCACTAAACACTCCATTATATTGATCTTTAAAATATCAATTGACTTGCGTCACGCGATTTGGTATACCATTAACTAGAGTGACCCACTAGCTTCGTGAATCCTGTTACACTCTTCCCCATCAAATTTTTAAGCTCCTTGGGTCCATGCAAGTCGAACTATTTTTAAAAATTCCGTCAGTCCGACAATACCACTGTAAGCTGTGCCGCTTTTCGACACGAAACAGAATTAGCCTTAAATTTTTTTTACAAAATACAGTCTTTAGGCCAAATTTTCCCTAATTACATCTAACTCAATGGCTGGTCTTAAGAAGTAAGCATTATTTTGACGCAACTCAATAATACAGGGTCCAACTACCACACGGTATCCCGGCGTAGATACACTACGCCGTCGATGGTAAATTTGGCCACTCATATAGCTTAAGCGCTGCACACTGCCCACGTCCAGGTTAATCTCGATTTGATGGATAAATCAAGCCTGGTGATCCATTCTGACCCCCCAACCTTGGCCTTCTAGGGCTAGTGACGCCAATGAAGAGTCCGAACTAACCTTGGGAAACTGCAGCCAGACCACTAAATCGGGTAGTCGAACAAAACCCAAAGTTGTTACCCAGCACATACCTAGCTCAATCGGACCTCACTGTTGCAAGCACCGCCGCAAGCTTGTTAGGGATCAGTATAGCTTACTGCGCACTCCAAGCACTCCGCCTCCGTTCTTTATTTAAACGCTTGTAAAGGATGCCTTATCCATTACCACTAAGATCGAGACGCAACGATCAGTCACAGTACAATCAGTTTTGCATGAATTTTTGTCCGTAGGCATACCACTGGCGAGCCGGCTGTGATCACCCCGAGAGGCTATGTTGGGCATACGACATCAAGCTTCGGACACGACAAATGCTCAGCGTTGGTCAAAGAGCCAGGTTAATAGGATAGTAGGCATTTATGCTAGCAACCGTTTTGTCTTGCCGCCCAAAAAAACGAAGGCTCGACGGCGGCACTGCGAGCTGTATCGTTGATACTCACGCCTCACGAAACGTCTGAAGGTGACATAGCGCTTATGAGTGTTGTGTACAAAAGTATTGAGAGCTCGACTTTCTTCTTGCACTTCATGTCAGCGAAGCCGGTGTGTGAGTAAAGTTATAGTTTCGGTAAAAGCTTGTTTTGCTTATGACTCGTCATTGGCTGCCGACAAACGGTCGCCCTGCTTAACATGAGCATTGTGTCTGCAATAGGCACTGCGATCTTGAGTTAAGACTATCGTGTGGTCCTAAGCCAAGCGGTAAGTAGCATAGTCATCTAAAATACCTCGATTAATCGGATTGTGGCATCAGTGTAATCTTGCTAAAGCGAACACTGGGATGGCACGATTTACTCGCATCGGTCTACAAATAACCCGTTGTAGGTACTCCTGGCCTACCTAAACGGCACTCTTCCGAAAGGAGCCGTAAGGCGAAGTCTTATCCCGAGACAAATGTATCTGTGATTTTATATTGCCTAACGACATGGTCGATGATTGGCGATGAAATTCCACGACCATATTGTGGTCGCAAAACTTGCTAGGCCAACCCGCAAACCCCTTGAATGGAATCATTACAGTTCAATGGCACCGACAAGCTAGTCAATGGTTCTAAAATTTCGACGAGATTTTTTTTCCGCTGACACAATTTTTACGTGCGCATATACGTGTTGACCTACAATTTGGTCGTCAATGGTAATTGCTTCTACATCAAAATTCTTCTCACGACCAAAATGACTGCCAAACTTTGTACAGAAAGCATCACAATGGAAGCGATAGCTTGAATCCTCATCGCAAAAGATGTTGCGTGATGATTCGCCATGATCAGTGCTGTAATATAACAGCCCATCTCCATTAAGAATTGTTACAGCCTTGCACTTAACCGCGTCAATCATTTATTGGCCAAGTCTAAAGTTACCGCATTTCAGAGCCTCTAGCAGAGCTACTCACATGTTGTCCCGCGCATGAGCGCCACGAAGTCAATCTACGACTTTACAATTGCGGCATGAGCAATAAGCGACGAAAGCCAAGGCGTCCTTCTTCTCTGCCTTATGTCTCACTACAGTGTTGTTTTACGAAAAAAGGGAGCCACCTGTTAGTTTTTTTGCATCCATTGGCTACCGAGACTTAACGCAAAAAGTCGAATCTGTCCCTCAGTGCACGCTCGTAGGCGTGAAGTGCTAATGGTGAGACCTAACGCACCTTGGATTAGACTAAACGGTCGTTCTAGATCAAGCAAAGATAAAACCGGCCCTTATTTTCAAACTGATATTCTTTTGACTTTGTCTAACATCTGTTGCCGTTGAGATTCCCAAACTTGTTCTTGTCTTTTATAAGAAAAGTGGACAAAAAACTGTCCACTTTTGCGTGGTTCGCACCTCCCTTGTATAAGTAATTTACCAGACAAGCCATTATGAGATATGCCGATCCACAATAGACACGACTATGGACCAAAAAATATCCTTTTTTCGTATATACGCCCTGTAGAGCCTTAATTGCGTCAGCAGACGGCTAAAGGCTATGTATATACTCAAGAGCCTTTAAGGCATGGTCAGCCACTCCAAGGAAACATACCGCTCTTTGTACTGACCGTCATAGTTATTACACTTTTCTGCATGAAAAGTTGATAGTTCTCGTCGACTGTGTGGATTGCACTGCACACTGTACAAAAAGCAATGTTGTTCTGCAGTAGGTACTGGTGTCTTTGTCGGTATGGCTGCCGTATATGGCTTACTATATGCGTGCACGATGCGCCATCTGCTAATTAGTTTCTTAAAAAGGCTGGTGGCGATTTACCGAATCATTGTTCCAGCGGGTTTTGCTAGAAAGCATGCATCAATGACGTCATACTATAAAATTAGTATTGCCAAAGTTGTAATACGGGGTCCTGTGAGTCGACTTCTTTGTGTTTTTTGTTGAGCAAAATTTTAAAAAAATGATCAAAGTTGCTAGGATAAGCTATGCCGTCGACCTTACAAACCTATTTGAGCACTTTATAGGCATTTCGTCTATTATAAACATAGTCTTTGTCGTCGAAATAAGCTCCAGACTGATCTTTACTTCGATTGCACCGGTGTCATACTTGATATGGGTCTATACTGTCATTTTTTTATATGTATAAACGTCTCCTTCGTCATAGACAAAACGTCTTGTACCGTTTATATAGCGCCATCTGTCGCCGTAATCTCCTTTGCATTATCGACGGTCCCGACGAAAAGCTATATGCCGTGCTTTGACCTACATCTACATTGACGTCCAGCAGAGGGCTCAGCAAATTATGTCTCATCGTCAAAAATGCGCCCGGAATGTTTCAACCTGCAGTTGATAGCTTCCTGCCAATTCTGCAGTGAGTACTGTCCGCGATGGTGCCCAGCGAATTTCGCGCAACTTCATGTACATCGTCACCGCCTTGGTGCCTCGAGCTGAAGACAGCCATACATTGCATGCTGTGCAGCGAATGCTATCCTTAGCGAGAGTTGCCCAGTAATTTACGTACCTTGGCTACTAGCCCAACACGCCTTGTGCTAAGCATAGCGAGTGGCAACTAAGGTATTTGACCTCCAGACAATCCAGAGTTTGTAGAACTCTAGCCACACCATCACAGGATGAGATCATACTAACATCTAATGCTAATACCTCACACCTGTCAAAGTTTAGTAATTTCACACAGAAATCTGAATGATATCCTAAAGACTGTGATTCTCGTTTGGTCGCTTAGCGAGTAGTGACAATAGTGCGGTCGTGTGGTCGTAAAGGCATTGCATATAGCCGATTTATCGATTGTGGAGCAACAACATGATTGTCCGACGCCCCGCATCGACAAGGACTAATCAAGGCTTACTTAAGCTTTATACGCTGGCTACAACAGCCAGCATGCGCGTCTGGCAAGCATGATCCTTATGAGAGACAGCCAAGCCCTTCGAAGCTTGTCTTTTCAGAAAATAAACAAAACTTACTTCTTCTCAAGCTATCCACCTCGCACCTACTGGGTATGACCATTTCTCAAGACGTCTGGTTGTCCGTGTGCTTACATCTTGGCAGACTAGGCAAAAATGACGCCTATCCCGTCAAAGGACGACTGGAAGATGGATTGCAGAGCGGAGGTCTATCGTTCCTCATCGGCAAGGCAAAGATACATGAGTATTGAATCACCCAATGGGCCCTTGCTTTGCAAACCTCGTCATTCGTGCCTCTAACATAACTAATTGGTAAATAGTGCTACTTTCGTGACTTCCTTATGTAGGCAAAACACCTCTGTTTGGGGATTACTTGTGCGCAGTCCGTCCATCTAAATGGCTAATGTCATTTTTATTGAGAGAGTTGCAGTGTTATGAGCCAATAGGGTTCATAGCTCCAGGGCAGAAATCACCAAGAATTTTCCGACTTAAAGGGATACGAGGAAGCGTGACCGTACAGTAAGGTGGCAAAAAATGCCCCAGCTTATGCTTCGTTTAATATTCCAAGTAGAAATTGCCGCCTTGGACGAGACATTTCACACAAGCTCATATCAACTTTCTCTTCGACTAAACTTTAGAATATCCTGGGTCAGTTTTAGTGGCCTATCCGCAACAAACAACTCTTATGGCCAGTAAAAGATTCTCTAACCCCGAGCAAAACATTCTATCCTTCCTTTTTCTAAGGTATTCACACCTTTCTTAGCAGCTTAGATTTGGGCGGAACATCCGCGTCAGCGTTAACCTTTTAATGTTGATCTAACCGAGCATTGTCGTGACTTGGTAATGAGCGTACTTCATAAGTGCATGTGCAATCAAATGTTGCACTACCTTGGAGCTAAGCAGGACTGTCAGCTCATTTATCCATAATGAGGCAAATAAGGATACTGCTTCGTTCTTAGAGTGGACCAGTGCAAGCGCCTCAGGTGTACATTGGCTACAAGCGCTACCAGCTGTAGCAATGCTGCCATAGCTGTTTGGCTTTAAAAAGGAAGAGCTCAGGTCTTTGACTTTTGTTCTACAGATTATCCGAGTCGTAATGCGCTACCTACTCGGCTTCAAGACTCAATATAGCTCGTACGTTGTCATATGTGAGCAGAACATTGTTTAGGTTAATTATTGAGAGCTCCCATATAACTATGTCCTACAATTATCGTTCAGCAAAGTAATTTCTTCTAGTATACATTACGCAGAGATCTTATGACCATTTCCGGCGTTTCTATTAGCTCCTTGGTACTGATGATGTCTCATTGTTGTTGAAAGCCCGTTGTATATCACCTTGTACTTGCCAAAACTATCGTGTGATAAGCGTTATGCTAAAATCCTTAGTTAGTCTGACACACCGGGTTTATACAATAGCGTAACACTCTTCGCCTTTAAGACTTGGAGACTCCTTGAATCCATAAAAGTCGAGCTTTCAATTGAACCAATCTGTCGATCGGACTTCACATTCAGTCTATCAGACATCACCGCTAAGCATTTTGCCACTTCCGCACAGCAAACCCGATGAGCTTTAAAGCCCAATTTAAAAGAGAGGTCGACCTTGCCGTCTGCACCTAATGCATCTCCGACGTTTAAAGACATATAGCAATGACTTTGAACTAAACGTTGCTCATCCATTACAAACTCTGATGCGTGAAAAGGTCAGCAATCCTTTTCAGATTAGGTGGCAGGCGCCGTCTGTGTGGACAAGCTGCGCACGGGTGCGTTTGGAGCGGAGGTGTTTTTTCATACAATTACTGCTAATGTACATGTAGAACGGGTAGGGGTAGACGAGCAGAGCCAGGGATCATCCGACAAACCTGCTTTATGGGTCTCGGCTCTGTTGTTGGGGAGGTTGTTACAATTTCTGGATGCTAGTCATCCATCGAGGCTTCGTTTGTGATGTTGCTTTCAGTATTATCACCTTCCTAAGCGCTCCAAGGTTCAGGGAGCCAAAATCACACGGCCAATCAGTCGTTTGGAAAATAGCCACGACCAGTCGCGAGGGGTACATCTTAGGAAGAATTCAGTCCTGTTGAGCCTCAAAGAGAAATCTTGGTATGGTAGGGCTGACCTTTACAACGCTTCGCGGTCTATAACATGGATCGTTCTTGCAAGACGTTGTTGAGGTCATCGTAAACATCTCCAGTAATATAAAGATTGTCCTTGTCGATACGAGGCGTCGAACAATAACATTAGACGCTCTAACGTTGATGAAAGTCAGCCGTATGCTGAAGCTCAGCGGCCACACCTGCGTATAATCGTAGCTGCTTGCTTAGCGACAGGAATTATGGTCGCGGTTCCAATGATTAATCAAAGCTAGGTGTTTATTTGATCGACTTTGAAAGGTATAAGGTCTCGGACCTAGATGTGAATATGGCATCATTACGTTATGATGTGCCTGGAGAGCTACAAACTTTGGGTTGACTAATGATCAACGTTCTTCTTGCTGTGCTTCTAGTGGATCTTTGGTACATCATAAGCCTACCTCAGCAACGAAACGGAAGAAGTATTATATGTGCGGACACTCGAACGAGTCAGTCAGCTTGTTAGTCATTTGAATATAAGTAATGATCCCTTAAGGTGTCGAGGTTCAATGTCCGAAATGTGGAGTGGTGCGTAGGAAGCAGCATTTGTTGTATACAATTATGTCTGGGCTGGAGCTAATCCGACGAAGGCAGGCGATGTCCTGCCGACGCACGTGATGTGGCGCGTTATTCACTAAGCAATGCTTTTTCAATGCTTTCTCGTCGCATACTGCTTCTGGCGCAATTGGTATTTTAGTCACGGCATAATTTGTGCTCGTAGACTACAGTGTTTGCTAAGTGCAGCTAACGGCCTTGTTGCCTTTTAACTAACGCATCAAGAGTAACGCTCTTTCGGTACACACGATTGAGCACTGCATAACATATAAGGTTTGGTTGGCTTTTAGCAAGGCACCAAGGGTGAGGCTTTCTCGATGCACGTGGATTATCACAATTTTACAGAGTATTGCAATCGTGTATAGGACTCTTTTTTTCTTTCCGGCGTGACATGTCGACTCAAATGAAATGTGTGGCTTTTCTTTCTGATGATAACAAAGCCCCGTATCTTTCACTCATTGGGGCTTCCAACGAGCCGAGCCCTTTGCTCAACGTCGATGTAGACGTCAGTACATCGATAAACAACAGTTTCTTCACGCCTACGTTACGGACCGTCTATCTCATAACGGTGCTGCATGGCGTTCATTAACGTCTCGCTAAGGAAAGAAGGCATCTAACATAGACACGGTCGAAGCATAGGTCATTTTTGAAACACTATTCATCAATTCGTGCTCGGTTTGAGCTAAAAATTCTGTCCGTGGCAGATTTTTAGAAGGTTTGTTGGGCTAGCCGGAGAAGTAGTCATTTAACCCGAAAAATAGAGAAATTCCTTTTCAATACTAATTGAATCGGTCTTGAACAATAGTGAGCAGTACTTTTTGCACGGTCTTCGCTTCTGAGTTTGCTAACAGATCTGTATTATTCTTTGGTAGAGCAATACCATAATGCTGTCTCACACGATCCGTCGTCGGCGTTACCACCTGATTAAGATGAACGTCACAAATTTGACTTGATTTCAAGAACGAACGCAAATTTGTCTTCATCAATAGAATCGTGTCAGATTATTGACGTATAGCTTTGTACAAAGCACGACACGAGAATGAGTTCGTCTACTCTGTTTAAAAGGCTAAGAGGGAAGTGGCACATTGTATGCGCTTATAATACATAGACGATACTTTTTCGAACAAAATTGTCTAGCGTGATCTCTCCAGTCTCACCATCGACCGCTGTTGTAAACTATAGGCCGCAGGACAACAGTGTCCTTCAAGTTCAATGACTACCGGTACGATTTGCAGTGGTGGCACCAAGACTCGCTTTTTTAGCCGCCAAACGAGCGCGGTAATACGCACATGAATTTTTGGCGGAGCCGACAACTTGGTTTAAAAGCTGCGTGTGTCTCACGGTGAGCACATGTCGAGGTCAAAGTCCCAATCACAAGCACCCGTGGTACCCAATGTAGCCTCTCGGTCAATTATATCCGGCTTGTCGGGCAAAGGTTTGTAGCTCTCCACCTTGAATCATGTGGAGTTAATTCCTCTGTGATGATCTTGCGCTTCATCGATATTATTGGCTACGAGATTTGGCTCGTCAGGCACGAGCGGTCGATTGCGGAAAAATTACATAGTGCTTAGAGTGCGCAATGACATATCTAGCACTCGTAAGCACACGGTGTGCGATGCACTTGCTGGATCTAGTGAGCGAGATGCATGCATACTACCATTCAAGTTTTTTCGACAACTTGGCTTACTGATTAAACGCGCACGCTCACGAACACATTGCCTGGCGTAGCACGCACCTTTGATGCCGAGGCTGGCAAGTCGTAGTCGATCATTAGACATAGGTCTTGATTTTATTTAACAGGGGGTGTCTGACGTGCGCGACGCGGCCCTTTATAGCCCTCGATTCGTCATCCGACAGAAATGCGTACTAAAAAGAAACGTTTCTTTTCATTCGGCTGTAAGGAGAGTATTGTCGATACTGCGTGGGAGTAATTGGGCTCGTGCATTAAGAATGTATTCATTTTAGACACCGCCTTTGCACTAAGTGCGGACGACAAGGTCCTAGTATCAGTGTTTTGGATAGAGTTGTGAGGCTCATTCAGTTTATTGTGCAAGAAAAAGCCACAACAGTGATGTCTGGTAGAAACAAAGAGCTATCTGATACGAAAAATGTTTCACATAATTGTTAGACATTTTTTTAATTTTCAAAGTCCTTTTAGGCGAGAGTGCAATGGGCTACACGACCCACTTACAATTAGGATACACTATGTTGTGTCGCATAAGTTGAGGGTATTGTCACATTACGCGACATAAATTGTGAAGTTTCAACATCAGTAATAAGGTTCTGAGGAGCAAGCAGAAAAGTATTGCATAGTCTAGTGACCACTTCTTAAATTACAACAGAAGGAAGTACTATGCGAGATAGAGAATGTGCAATTCTAACATTTACATGACGATCGTGACCTGGACACACGGACCCTATTTAAACCTGAAAACCAAGTGGAAATTCGCGACTACTCCGACATGGATACAACTTTACCTTTACATGAATGGGCTCGCTTGCGAGCTGGGGCAGCAAAAAGCCAATACTACGTTGCTAAAAGTCTGGTTTTCAAAGGGGGTTATCGTCTTTGAAACAAGATTTTATCCGCAGCCGGCGAAGAGGGACCGAAATCAGATATCCAATCGCCGATATTGCAGTCAGAAATTGCCGCTCCAAGCGTATCGACATCATATATATATGATGGAGTCAAGCGTAGTAAGGTCGAGGTCGAGTGTTGTGAAACTTCGGCTAAGCTGGCAAACACTTATGGGACCACCCTACAAAGGCTCCGGGCCTTTTTGCGTGTGTTTGATGAGGGGAATTCATAAAAATTTTTTTTACCGGTATAAATTCGCTTGTGAAGGCTGTTCGATACGACGACATCACATAAAATACGTCTATGACGTCATATATTTAGACGAGTAAGTTGATTAAACGCAGACGCAAAGCTCCAATACATTGTTCGCTATAGAGTCTTCCTTTTTCCTCACAAATATTTTTGCTTCTTTATCTCGGCTTCGATGGTTATTCACTTATCGTCACGCACATAACTCACACAGTATAGTAATATCACCAATCAGTGTAAAAGTCGTTGGGCCGTCACAATATGCGACTTAGAGTCCCACTAATATAAGCACAACCAATTGTGGTCCTGACCTTTAAGTACTTGGTGCGAAGCAAAAAAAAATCAATTTTTATTCGAGCAGATTTTTATAAACCCACACGACAACCCCACCCCAGTTTTTTGAATGCTGCTCTACGACTTAACAGACAAGTTCATCAGGTGCTCCATAAACACCTTCAGACTCACATCGTCAGTAAAAATGACCTCGCCCTGGCCATCCATGCTGTTATGTGTGACACTTGGGTTTAGCTTTGCCATGAGAAATCGCGATTGCGACTTGTGCTGGTCGCATACAACGTAACGCGGAACGGGAAAACGCGAGTCCATGATAAGTTGTGCATCAGCCTGCGGGGCCTCCAGCAAATTTTTAAAGTTCTCATGCGCAGGGTCCTCGTGAAACTTTTGGTCGCGCCACGCGGCAATGGTGTCACCGTGGAAGACAACAACGTAGAAAAATGAATCCAGCAGCAGGATTGTGTCGGACCGCACGCTAGCGGCGTCAAGCAGTGCCGGCACGGGCGGGCCGTTAAACGAATACGACAAAAGCGACGGCTGAATCATCACAAGCGAATTTGTCGTGCTTTCGCGCAGCAAGCAGTGGCGATAGTACGCACTTTCATCGGGGGAGTAGCCGAACACGGTCAGGAACTGTGATCGACGCAGGTGAAACATGAATTGAGGAAATATTGCGAACTCAGGTGATAAGCGGAACGAAGAAGGGTCGTCCTTGCGGTAATCGGCAAAGCGGGCAGCGAGACGGATAAGCGATCGGTCAATCCAGCGCATGATATCCAGCTGCTCCTCGCCCTGATCCGACCGATGGACAGCAATACGCGCTAACAGCACGGCAGCGGCCTCTTGGTCGAAGCCGCGGCCAAGCGTTGCTGTGTCATTCGGATCGACAGTCCAAGGACCGCAGATTGTGGTCACACGTGTGCGGTACCGTCCACTCGCATGCTGATAACGCGTAATCAGCTGAATGTAGCGCGCTTTGCTAGATGCTAGTGGCGTCTGGTTCGAAATGTCAAAGTAAATAGCTACAGTGGTGTTGGGATCGATGCCACCCATTGACCAAGCGTTCGTACCACCAACACCAATCTCTACTTCAGATACGTTCTTTGGGGCCGCACCTTGGCGCTTCAGCGGTGCGCAAGGGCCAATCGCACCCGCTACCTTGAACTCGCGGCTAGTAAGTACCTCCACTGAGGCTGCGAACGCCATCGTGAGTTGGTCCTTGTCACAATCCGCTGCTTCGTC
Source organism: Plasmopara muralis (assembly GCA_003676415.1). Taxonomy (NCBI): domain Eukaryota; phylum Oomycota; class Peronosporomycetes; order Peronosporales; family Peronosporaceae; genus Plasmopara; species Plasmopara muralis. The sequence goes on along the minus strand of RCHQ01000143.1, from coordinate 117,093 downwards.
TGAAAACTTGCTGAACATTCGGCGGAACGATTCGCGAAAGACTGATTGACCGAATGAATCAGCAAGTACGATCACACCACCGGTCTTCTGCACACATGCTGCCATTTCCATCACACCACTCTGATCGAGCGAGCATGCAAATATATCGACCACATGACTTGAAGCCACACACCGGCCAGCCAAATCGTTATAATGGACCAAAGCCTTTTTGGTAAGTGGTGCTTTGTCCTTTTGTAGATCTGTGTGTGAGCGAATATCCTCCTTGCGGTCACGGCTGACAATTGCTCCTGGACCGACTGTGGGCGGCCCACCAACGAACATCATAATTCGCGCGCCTTGATTACGGAATGTGGCCTCCAGGAGTCCGACGCACACCGACATAGCAACCCCCGTGCACCGCTGAGGGCGTTGATCGGCCGCCACTGGCCACGGATCACGCTGAAGATCTTCCAGAATGGATTCCAGGGTAAAACCGCACTCGAACACCGGGAGCAAAAATCGAGCCGAATTAATGGTTTGCTGTTGAGACTGCTGGGGCTGACCAGGTATCTGCTGTTGCTGTTGCTGTTGCTTGCGTGTTGCAGCCAGACCCAGCATGTCGTGCACTTGCTGAGCTGTAAAGTCTTTGTTACCGCGAAAAACGTGCGACTTAGGCACTTCTGGAAATCCCAGTTCGTGCACATGCACCATAGTACCATAAGTGACGAGACCAATTAGTGCATCAGGCGGGAGCTGGTTTAGTGTTTGCTGGATAGAGTCTTTTAGCTCCTCAAGCTCCTCCTCGGGAATGCACGTGTCAATACAAAAGACGAAAACAGGTGGCCCCGCCTGCCGATTTTGAAGCTCATACTCCAGCGTCGTATACTGCGGAATAAGTTCGGCTGGAAGATTTTCTTGCGTAATATTTTCAGCGTAGTGCGGCGGAAAGTGGTTACGTGTAACACAGAACGGGCACACCCATAGTTTTGAAACAAAATCGACCTGACAGAAAGGATTTAGAACGGCGGCGCAAGCCTTGCAGTGAATGGGGTCATACTCGACGGCAGGTGGCATACCATCAATAGGTTTCAGCGGCTGATAAAGGCATCCTGTGGGCATTACGCAACGCGTCTGTTCCAGCTTGGTACAAGGCCACGAGTTCCAAGAGAAACGCACTCCATCCTTCGCCTCCATAACGTGAAAGTCCCACTCCTGCGGCTGCATGCCAGGCTGATAGCCACCTTGTTGACCATACTGGTCATAATTGCTCTGCTGCTGTCCGTATTGGTCGTAGCCACCCTGTTGCTGTTGACCGTACTGATCGTAGCCACTTTGCTGCTGGCCGTACTGCTGCTGTTCAAATGCTCCTTGTTGCTGCTGGCCGTACTGCTGCTGTTCAAAGGCTCCTTGTTGCTGCTGACCGTACCGTTGGTGGTCATAGCTGGCTGGTTGCGTAAATTGTTGTTGTTGTGATTGTTGATGCGATCGCTGGTGTTGACCGTAGCCATCTTGCGGGTGGTCGTATCTACCTTGCTGCATCCTTCGAGGGGTTTTTACCTTGAGCGCCACGTTTCAAACAGTGTGGTGTACATTGCGCGCATTTACCTTGGCTTTTATCGGTACTACAAATTAAATAGTAGTGCTGCTAGCTTCCATGTTCCTCAGCTAATGTCAATACTACAAATTAGATAATAGTACTGCTAGTTCCCATTCCCATACGCTCTTTTTGATTTTTAGAGAGTTCATTAACATGGAAGTATTAGGATATTAATACTGCCTTGTAGCAGTGCTTGAAATTGCATTATGGCAGTGTGTGCCACGCTACCATATGGAGTCAAGTTGACGTTTTAAAGGTCAACAAGTACTTAGTATCGACGATTGCTGTGGGAAGTTTTATGCAGGAATGCTTACTCTGGAGCCAAGCACGATAAACATTTGGTCAAAAATAAATTAAACAGCAGAAGTCTTGATCCAAAAAATTGGGAAAAGGAAAAGTAAGTCTAAAGACACGGTATTGTCGACCGTGTCTGGCACAATCGCCAAATGAGCCTTTTTGCCCACTTGTCTCGCTGGTACACTCTCAACGTGCGCATATAAACATAGACCTATTTATACAACTAAGACGACACTTACCCAGCCATTCGTCTTTATATGACCAAGGCAATCGGCAAGCGCTTCTGAGTCTCATAGAGGAGAATTAAATAATAAATTTTTGTGTTGAGTCGCCTTGGTCAGGCATGTAATACTACGACCCGGCTCATATGTAGTCAAGTGACGTTTCAAAGGTCGATATGAAGATAGGAAGGTAGTACTAAGTACTGACGAGGTCAAGTGACCGCTGTGGGTAGGTTGGTGTGGGAACGTTCAATCTGGAGCCAAGCACCAAAAATAATGTTGTCAAAAAATGTTGAACAGTGGAAGTCTCGTTCCAAAAAATGGCGTTGTGAGATTATAAAGTCTGAAAGCACTGTACTGTCGTTTCGACATGTCCGGCACAACCGCCGAATGAGCCACTTTGTTTAACTGGTTATACCCGCCAGAGCCCTTCGGTGAGCCAAGCATCTGGAGAGTCTGCCAGAAGCGCAAGAACATTGACATACTTGCCAATGTTGCGATCACATTCGGTGAGATTTAACTCGCTGGCGCATTTCCAACGTGCACACATAAACACAGACTCTTTTATACAAGTAAGACGACACCTATCCGGCCATTCGTCTTCTTTCGACCGGGCGATCGCCAAGCGCTTTATTGTGAGCCTCATAAAGCAAAATAGAACATCAAATCCTTTGTGTTTGGTCGCCTTGGCCAGTCCTGTAGCGCAACAACCCGGCATTAATGGGGAAAGATGCTACCGTAATCGGTCATTTTTTATCTGACGCCTTCATCCCAACAAATCTCGAAGCCTTTTGATGGGCTATGTACATGTCTCCTCGCGCATACGCACCACGGATTAGTTCTGACACAGATGAGATCACAGTTGTGACGTGAGATAGATCATAATCTAGACGAAGCGATGACGCATCCGCTTAAGCGTTGAGTTTTTCTACACCGAAATTACCCTTCATAGAAAGGGAGAGTCTCCTGCTCATTCTCGGTGAGGAATGAGGTGATTGTGTCGCAGCGCTAAATGGTGCAAGTTCTGTATAGGTCAGGAATGGCTTATAGATCAGCAGGTGGACTCTAAACTTGGCATTAGAAAGTCACCTCAAGTCACCTTTTGTAGTGAATTGGATAAATTTCTCAGCAGCTCAGATTTGCCAATTCTCGAACACGATGCATTTTCTTGTAGCAGAGCACTGCCGTTGACAAGAACTGCCGAGTCACAGACCTTTCGAAGACGAAATCTAAGGGTCGTTCTGACCTTGAGACGTCATGACCGGCGTTTGTGACCGGCTTTACTTAGCTTATTCAAATGCTTAGATTTCCAAATTCTCCCTTAGAAGGATAAATAGCGCCTAGTCACTTCTCCATAATTTACACTATACTTGAGTGAGTGATTGACCAGAGCAAGCCACATTGTCGAATCCTTCGGAAAGGTCTACTAGAGATCAGTTACGCGAAGTCTACTCGTCAGTCAGACTTAATTTGTCTCTCGTCGCAAAATGCCAAGACTTTCGCGCGAAGTGATGCAACTACCCACTTTAAAATCGAGAAATGGGCAGACAATGCTTGAATCACTCCGTGGCTGTTTAGTCACTCCATGGATGGCTTTGACAACTTGTGGTCGACAGTCTTATAATATATACGTTCTTGGGTTGCGTCAGGCCCACGTTGATTGGGTACCGGATCACGTCTTGAGCCACTAAATGCGCCAAATGATGCTGGTACATCGTTCTCTTCCATCTCCCACGATGAAGAGGGCAAGAGTCAAAGCCATGTGGATTGCATATTTGTTTAATACCGCCGCCAGAGTCAACACAGCTATCTTAAGAAGAAGGTTTAGCATTTTGTAAATGCTTTAAGCCTCTTTTTTGGGATGACTATCCTGACCTCGTAGGCAATTTTGATTCTTCGACAATAAAAGGCCTTCTGCCACTTTACTTTAAGGCCACGAACACAGCACATTTTGAGGTGTCCAGTGCCACTGTGAAAGCAGTCCTCACGAAAGTATAGAGGTGCGCACCATAGGCTGCAGAATGACATTCCGCTGAAAGTCGACGACGAGTATTTGGCTCAGCGAGCTAGTACCAAAGGACACTTACGCATCGACTTTGCTGAAGTCTTTTTAAAGTACAAGTACAATGCTGGTCTTCTTGCACTATAGTACCCATTGCCATTTATATTGTCAGAAACGCTTAAAGACGCGTGAGTATTATAGGTACGGTTAGCAGAGCTGGTACCGATCCTTTGTTTTTTAGCCGCCGAACAAGCACAGAAGGGCGCATCTACTGCGTTGCTAACAGCCCGGCCCTTCTACTGCTGCCCGTACCTTAAACCAAGCATCGAAACTTAAATGTAATGGACACCCCTGATGCTCGACGTAGCCTCTCGGGTGATCATGACCGGCTCGTCGGGTACAAGCTTGTAATTTGCCCAGATTTTTCATTCAAGCGAAATCTCCTCCACTATGTATAGTCTTGTGCCTCATGAAGATTATTGACTGTAAGATTTGAGTTATCGGGCACAATCGTTCGATCGTAGAACGGACGCGGATGTCCAGCAAGACCACTAACCGCGCACGAGCTTGCGATGGTTGACGCACGGCCCTATAAGTGTGTGTAATAGGTGAGCGCGGCGTATGCAGGGTGCCATTCAGGGGTCTTTGGACTATTTGGCTTGTGGTACAAGCCACATGCTCTTGACAGGGGGGAAAGCCTAGTCGGGGGTAGCACCCACCTCTCCGGCCGAGGTTGGCGGATCGTAGTCACGCATGAGGCTTGACCCAGAATCGACAATTACCGCCGCGCGTGAGTAGGGTGTGATTTTCAAGAAGATGCGTTGTCATCTGATGTACTTACATCGAGTTGTAACGTGGGTTTCGGACGGTTCGCGGTTTAAAAATGTATTTGCTTCAATACGCGAGGATACACTAAGTGCGGGTGACGAGGTAGCCAAGTGATCTAAAGTTTGTGTTTTGCATTAATCTATGAAACTCGTTTAATTAGTAGTTTAGGCTAATAGAAACAAGTTACAACAATGAGGTCTGATAGACAGGAAGCTTTAAAGATAAAGTTTGGCTCGGATGGACTTAAGGAGTTAAAATCTTTATGGCGAAAAGTGCAACTGTGTTGAAAGATCTCAGTGTGTGTCACACTACTAGCGGTATTACCATGTTGTGTGACATAGTATATGTGATGTTGTGAGTAGGCAGTGCTCAGTCGAAAAGGATTAAATAGCAGCACATGGTCTAATGACTACTGCTAAAGAAACATGTATATTATAATTACTAGTATGCTAAATAAAAGATGAGGGATGTCCACCCCATATGAAAATTCAACGATAAAGCTTAATGCATATCCAAGAAAATAAGCGTCTTATTAATATTTGATGTTACCTTTTTTTAAGTTACGCAGATACTTTTGCTTGTATTAAGTATGGAGCGAAATATACTGACTTCACACTTCCACTGAGCAAGGGGCTACGGCAGTCCTATTGCAGTACCATTTGTTACTGAGTGTCCAATCCGATTTAAGTATGAGAAGTCTAATACGCCACTCTTCGACGCCACATGCTATCGACAAGTAATTTGATAGGATAAAGAGGCAGTGTAAGCTTAAAAACTCGTTCACTTTAGAACATTTCAACCTCTCTACAACTAATTTTGCCCCGGTCTTTTCGACTTCGACGACCCTTTGAACGTTAAACGCCCAACCGTCATTTATCTGCACACGACGTCTTCACCAAGGCTGACGAAGTGAAGCTGCTTCATGCGCAACGTGGTCCTATTCCAATCGATTCGGCATGTCGTGAGTCGGGATACGACTTCAACTTTCGCGGATTTTCGTGGCGAAGACTCGTACGTCAAGGCAAGCAAAATTGCGTTCTGAATGATACTGTGTGTCGATCCGTATTAATCAGCAATTTAAAAGAAGCATTGACCGCGCGGTCGCGTCTAAGGACGTTCTACAGCGGCTGGCGGGGCTTCTTTTATAAAACGGCTCTTTAAATTAAAGATCCCTAAAGTCACCAACCTTATGCAATATTGCAACAAGGTTCTAAGCATCTGCATCAAGTTCAGCAGCGTTGGTGCCTAAGGGGAGGATGACAATACCACTCAAAGCAATAAATATATCGGACTCAACTTTAAGACAAGCAATACAGGGTCAGAAAGAAAGACTGCTCACAAATGAGTATATTAAGAGGCGAGGTGAATGGTTCAGCAAATGTCAGAACAGTAGCCAGGGCAAAGGCATATAGTGCATTTCACGAGCGTCGCAAGTGCATGTACTGCGGTAAATTGGGGCACACGGTAAAGCGGTGCTGGATCAAGCAAAATGATGAAAATTAAGGGACCCAGCACTCTCCTTCGCGCCAAACTTTGTCAGACCCGCTTGCTTGCTTGGAAGCAGATTTGATTGGCTAGAACAGCCATGCTTACGAATTTGTGCACCTTTAACCCGTGCGCGCAACCACTGCCCCGCAACTGAACTAGATAGCCTCGAGCGATTGAAAAAGCGCATTCTTAGTAGATTCTTGTTTGCTGTTCGAACAACTGCCAATTTATTCGGACTGATAAATGTCGTAAAAAAACAATAGATTTGTGCGCCAGCCCTAAATTAGGTTACCAACCGTATTCCGACTAGCATATTACGATGGACGCAGTATGCGTAAGTGGGACTTATAAAAGTAGAGCCGGCAAATCTAAGACTTACGCCTAAAAGTCATTGCTGAACCGCCCCAATCTGAAATTCAATAACTGATTTGATCGCTACCACCAAGTCAGTTGCTCTTCAACAGGCTGCATGTTAAAAGCTTAAGCCTCTTTGGAGTGCACCGCTCCTTTGCAGAAATGATTTCAACAGAGCTGGCAAAACATGCATTGTGTATTACATATGAGAGCAGCCACGGAATCTCTCTGCAGCATTCCATCATTTTCGGACGCCAGCGCAAAACAGTAGAGAAAGAGATTGGATCCTTCTATGTCAAAAAGTTTAAGACGCGGATAGACCAAATTTTGTATATCCGCGTCTTGCAAAGAGCAAGTTGGGTGTGGCTTGACGATACTCTCGTATAGAGGCTGCAAGAAGCTCTTGTCTGGCTCAAGTGTAAATCTAGATTCAAAGCAATAGTGCAAATGCTATCAAACGTTAAAATCTTGTTTGTGTTCAAGAATGCTCATCAAAAAAACTATAGCTGGCGACTAATTGGATAAATACCCCACAAAAAGACATTGCATACTTCATTACTTTTCTGCAACGGCTTAGTAAAAGTGACGCGTTCTCGCTTGTCATCATCACGTCGACTATCTATTGACCGCTTTCACGTTATCATACTAGCAGTGATTGAAGGTGTTAAGTCATCCACGCAAAACTATTGAAATCTTTTCCACTGGATAACGTGTTGAGAAAGAGCGGACGTTACGATATCCGTGTGTAAATTTCGCCTAAAATGAAGCAAGGTGGCAGCATTTACTAAATGCCCTTTTAGAGTACATATTAAGGTATGGTACACTTGCTTCCCAATCTTTTTATCAAAACAATGGTGCCAAGATTGTCATTTTGGAATCACAGCGTAGAAAAGCGGCAACAAAAGCTGTGCTGATAGTACTGAAGGCCGATTAACAAGCTTAAGAGCCTTGGTGTGCTGTTAACTTGTCGAGAAAATAAACTCACCAAGTCCGACGGGAATAGTGTTGCATTTCTGTATGATAAAATCGGGTTTAAATCCTAGATTTGGAAGAAAAAGTTGTTGCGGGCTTCTCTCCCATAGAAATCTAAGAGCACGATTGACATAAGTATGACGCTACATTGTCATATGTAGAGTGATCTTCCCCCCATCAACTTACGCTGGACTATATATTAACGTTAGTTGCATTAATGACCTTGTCGAGAGCAATTTTGATGACTTGTGCCGACGAGGGCAGACAAAGCAGTATTTTCTTTCAATTTTGAAATAGTCAGAGTCTTATTCTTTTGATTTGTTGCGACAGTGGCATCCTGCTCCAATGGAAAGCTGTTTGCCTTTATACTGCGAACTTGCCTTAGCCCTTTGATATTATTAGATTGCAAGTGCCGGTATTGAGAGGCTAGAATGATCCAAACGAGGCAGTAAGAAGTGCTTGAGCAAAAGTTGAGGCCGTTGGTGCTCTGTTGTATCTTGCCGGCTACCCTCGCCCAGAGATCGCATTTACCGTTAGAGTTTACACGTCCTTCATCAGAGCCCACCAAAAGATATTGTTGTATGTAGTAAAGCATCTTATAGAATGTCTGGCTATTTAAGCTTATTGCATGTTAGAGAAAAACATATACAGATAACTGATTTTGAAAACCTGGTGATAATTGTGTTCATGAATTTGCTTATGTCTTTGAGATCTACGCAGAACCCGATCACAGTCTGGCTTTCTATTTGTGTCTTCATACCCTCAAGATAGCCAAACATACTATATTCACAACTTTAACAAACTACCAGCTTAAACAAAGAATGAAACAACTAATTAAAAAATTGAAACTATTTTCACAAGAGAACCCGCCCATTGTCACTTCACCTGACAAAGCTTGTCTTGTAACGACACTTCATTAAGCTCATTTGAAAAAGACTGTACGAAGAGCAAGCAACCTTTAAGACCTGTAAAATACGCATATAGCTTGAATACACCACGATCGATCGATCAGAGCATATTTTAAAGGGACATGCTCAGCTTTAAGCTTTCGAATGGTATGTGCGTTTTGTTGAGAATGAACCTCGCGAAACTATTTGTCGTTTGAAATCAAAAAATACTGAGATCTTGCCCACAGAACTTTACCCTCTTCTCATACTTAGGTATTCTAGAGTGTTTTGTCCGTCATACATAATGCACATATACTTAAGTGGAGGAAAGACCATGAGATGGAAATTTGTCATCGTAAAAGGTGATATACAAAAGTCTAGTGTCTACCGCAGCGCATAATTAATGACTTTATCATATCGCATAATCTATGACCTGCTCGTATGCATATGGTTAGAGAGCGTGGAGCATACAATGCATTGAGGCTGTCTCAGATCAGTCCAGTATATCTACCCGATCCGTTTCTCCTCTTCGATAGGCAGTCTTATCATATAGAAATGTCCATATGTTTTGCCCACCTTTGTCATCAGCCGAAAACATACCGTCTGAATCCCTGAATTGTGATTTTGGCTTGTACAAAGACGACACGTCCTCGTTCAATTTAATAAAATCCATAATTAATTTGTTACATATCACTTTTACAGAAACTGCCACTGGCGCTTCTCAATTTGTATTGATTCTTATTTTTATAATTTGCATCTAATATTTGTGCTTATTAATATATATGTGCATAATAAGCATTTGCCACAGTGTGCAACATATCTTCATCGGCAGAATTTACAAGAACGCCTAATTACTGCTTAGAGTTTTTGGTTTCGTCTTTTAACAAAATTAATTGTGTTTATCTTCGTAAAAAATCAGATAAAAACAGACGCTCACGCTTTTGCCTAAAGTTTGTAACACGTAGGTCCCTTACTGAAGTAATGCACCGTTGTGCTAACAGGCGATGAGTTTACATTAAAAAAAAATCCGCGTTCTTTCGAAATATCTTACGTTACAATGCAATTAGATCGGCGTAATATATAAGGCGCCTCATTCTAATTAAGGGAGAACGGAGAAAATATACCTTTTCCAAATTAAATGGGAAAAATGTATTTAAATCGAAAAAATCTACCTTGAATCATAACTTTTTCACCAAAATGAAAAAAATCTACCTACGAAGTAAAATAACTAGTGAAAAATATATATATATATACCTAACTCACTAAAGGTAATATATTTTTAAGCTGCGCATTACTGGTGCATCGACGCTTGATGTGTATCACTTGACACATCGATAAACACTTTTTGGTGCGTCAACTTCAAATAGATTCGATTCGCTTCTTTTTGGGGTCGACCTTTTCTTTTAGACGGATTTGGTGGGAGATGCTCACTCTTTACCACTACACTTGAATGCTGCATGTCGACACCTGAGAGCTGCTATGAGGTGTCGACATGCAGCATTCATATCCTTCACATAAACGCATGCGCAGTACCACTGATACTGGTTACCTCAACAGCATACTCCATTGGCTTGTTTGTTTTAATTCGAACCGACACAACAAACGATACAGTTGAATTTGGACATACTTGAATTGTTTCCTCGTACATTTTTACATTGTATTGATGCAACTGACATAAACCACACCCCATTATTTGGTCTGTCCAGCAATTTTGAGCCACTTTGAAACGAGCGAATTTGTACCCGCGCCATCTCTCGATTTGCCTTAACCATCTCTTCAAGGCTCTCCAAAGATTGTATGCGAAAAATTACTACTTAAAGGTATAAATTCTTTTTTTTTATTCTTTACATGTACATTTTTGCCATTGTTGCAAAAAAAAATATTGCTAGGAATATTTTTTTGCTTTTTCATCATTTTTTGTTTTGAAGGAGTATTTTTTCCATATAATTTGAAAAAAGGTATACATTTTCCATTCTCCTATAAATTGGTCTCTTTAATTTAAAAGCCGGCTTCTGTCCAAACGAAACCATAAATGATGACACTTTTGCTTTCTGAAAGGTACTTTACCAGAATTTATGCACTGCGAAATAAACCATTTCTAGAATATTGAAATAGGCCAGATTTGCGATAGCAAATTACGTCGCACATCTCAAACTACAAAAATGATGAAATTCATTTCTAACTACACTTTACTGCATATTTCTAACTTGACAAATGCTCTCAAAAATCAATTATATTCCTGCATATCTCTTTGTGCGTAGTGCTGCGTGCACTTATAACATTCATGGTCAATTTCAAAACCTGTGCCCTCGTGTTAATTTCTATGATGAATTGTACGCTCCTTCAAAGTCAGCTCGCACGCAGTATCCGCTTGACCGAAGACGTGAGAGGGTCAGTCAATAATATCGAAGGCTTATGGCAGGCCATGTTGTAAGGCAGTGAAACTAAAAGAATCCACCTTCGGCAATACGAGCGATCTTTTTCGAATAAGAGTACGTTACATGAAAACCGACTCAAGTGCGTGCATTCTTACCAGAGCGGTATGAGTAAGAGTCGGCCGTTCATCCGTAAAAAGCTTCCTTGAGAGCAATTCGTTCCATAAGACCACATGTTCATAAATATAAAGCTTGCGCCTAGGTATCGAGCTCAGAGGTTTGGAAGAAACGTTGCTCGTAGCTGTTTTTCTAAAGCTTGATACACTCAGCATTAGGACTTCGTGTCTAGCTTCAAATTTGTCCTCTCAGGATAAATCAGTACAATTACCACGTACACATAAGCGTCCGTGATCATGGCCATTTCAGCATATCCTTCATTGAATAGGCAGGCTCCCATTTCTCTATTTAATAAAGCTTGGAGCTTTAATTTTCCGGCACGGTATCACATTAGGCCCCAACGCCAAGGCTGCAAGAGCCTGTGCTACCTGATCTGTTAGGCACAGGCCTTTTTTGTAAAGCTCGAACGCCGTGACACGTTTCGGGTGCTTGACAGTGAGAAGGACTGCAAATGTTGTCGGGTCCTCAGACTTATATAAAACAACAAGGTTTTTAGCAGCGCGAACTGCGCGTCCAACAAATGTGATATAATCAATCTCGAAATTTTTGTAAAGTGGATTATACAGTCGCGTTGGCGCACGATTGACGACAAAGCGGTAACAGGTATGACAGGGTCATACAGCACCTTGTAGTGCAAAAAAATATTGTGAAGGATTGTTCACAATCCTCGACCTTTATTGATCAAATATGCACGAGATTGCAAGAAATGATTGACTTGTTCGATAACACATTTATGAGCTTTGGTTGTGCCTGCAATTGCCGACAACTAGCGGTCGATTATTTGTTCAGGAGCTTTGGTCCTTATTCTATGCAAATTTAGGTAGTATCTTTCGCGAACCGGTATGTGAACCTATTAATATGATACTAAGATTACAGGTACCGATACAGAAACGGTATTTTGTAGATACTTTTCTCTCTGATTTTTTTTAATGATTTTCCAACATATTCATTCCTGCCGTGCAACGCTTGTCACGGCATGCACGTAACGTCGGAGCGTGTGACGACGCAGGCAGCAGCCAATGTGCTGCTAACAAGTGTGATCGTCTACTTCCCGCTCTTCGTTGTACTGATTTTACTGTATGAGACACTACGTCCTCGTGTGCCGCATGTATACGCGCCCAATAATCACGCGAATTTTCCCGAATCCAAGCAGCGCATTTTTTTGGGTTGGGTGCCATTTTTGTGGCGTATTGATGAGGCCAAAGTTGCTGAGACTTGTGGATTGGACGCTTGGGTACTGCTACGCTTCGTGCAAATGGGTCGCAAGGTGGCGTTGCTATGCGTCATGTGCTCGCTCGCCCTCTTTCCCATGTATTTCTTCACAGCGGCAGTGTTTGAAGAGCAGGAGAAACAGCATCATCACCTCCGCCATTTTTTACCTGCTCAAGAAGGGGAACCTAATGCCACTGTAGCTGGCGTCACTTCTGTCTTAATGATAATGCTAGACAAGAATATAGTAGCCGGAAATGACTCAGCTAGCATCATATCTTTGGATAGCAAGGTGAAATTAGATGTCGTGGATCGACTAACAATCGCCAATGTGGGTAAGGATGATTGGCGGCTTTTCTTTACAGTGCTAGTTGCCTACCTGATCAGCATATACGTCATGCGCCTACTGCTTCGCGAATATACAGTATATCGCAAGCGTCGTCACGAGTTTCTCATGCGAAAATATCCGCAACAGTACAGCGTTGTCATCTCCGATCTTCCTGCTTCACAGCGTCGCCCACAAACGTTGCAGGCATATCTGAACTTCTTGTTCCCTGACTCAGTGCATTCAGTTTACATTGGCGTCGAATGTACAGAGCTGGAAGTGTTGTTAAACGAGCGTCAGAAACTTGCATACCACATATATGCTGCAAATGTCAAGCTGAAGGAATTGAACGCTGGAGGTGGAAACGACGGTTTGATTAAACGACCGAGAGAGATAATTGGTCGTCGGTTATTTGGACTTTGTGGAGGGGGAAGAGAGGTTGATGCCATCGATCACTATACGGAGGAGATGGAGAAGGTAGAGGGTAAAATTGTACGTGTCCGGAGTGAAATTTTGCAGCGCCAGTCGGTAATGAGTACCCAAGAAGTCTCCAGTGACAAGCAGTATGGCTCGACAAGTGGTACGGTAGCACGAGGCTTTTCTACCCTAGGCGAACTGACGGAAAAGCTGCGAATGACGAAGTACTCCTTGGAGGAAAGCCGATGGGGCAATGAGACTTTACCGTTGCTCCACCTTAGCGTGCCTATGCCCAAGGGCCCTAACGTCATGCGTAGCTGTGCGTTTGTAAGCTTTCGCAATATTCGATCAGCCCAGGCTGCGCAGCAACTACTTCAGGTTGAAAATCCGCGTTGTATGATCGTTTCGCCTGCACCCAATATTTGTGACATTCAGTGGAAAAACTTTGGCCTGCCACACAAGCTCAAAGCAAAGTGGAAGCTAATTTCCGTCGGAGTGTCTCTTTTGATCGGTTGCTTCTGGACTTTACCTACCGCTTTTGTTGCCTCCATGTCGAGCGTTAATGAGCTCAGGCATCTTTTTCCGTGGCTTGGTGGTTTCCTTGAAGAAAATCCATGGCTTTTAATTCCTCTTCAACAGACGGCGCCATTGGTCTACTCCGCAATGAACGGCCTGGCAAATGTTATTTTCAAGCTTCTTTCTACCCAAGAGGGTCATTTGTCTATTTCGGAGGTTGAAGCCAGTCGCTTTACCAAGCTGTGTTTCTTCCAGGCCTTTCAAATGTTTTTCGTATCGGCACTCGCGGGATCTATTATAACAGAGTTCATGCTGGTTCTGGACCAACCGCGCATGATTTTCTTCTTTCTGGGAAACACAATTGCGAATCAGTCCATGATGTTTATCACATTCATTATTACACAGTTTTGTGTGGACACGTCGATGTTTTTACTGCGCATATCACCTTTGGCAATTTCCGCTGCTTATCACCTTTTAGCCCCAATGCAGGCCAAGCTACCAAAACCGCGCGATTGGATGGGCCTTCACCCCGTTAATTACCAGACTGACGTTGACACTCCCTTAAACTTAGCCCAGCAGTATCTCGTCTTTTTGTTCGTTGTGGTCTTTGCCCCCATTTCTCCGCTTGTGGGGTATTTTGGTGCAGTCTTTTTTGCTGTGTCCGAACTTTCGTACAAGCGCTGTTTCTTCTTTGTCAACAGCTCGCGTTGGGCAACAACCAATTCGATGGGTGTATTTTGGCCACCGCTGTATTCGTTCGTGATCGGGGCACTAATTATTGGTCAGTCCACACTCATTGGCGTGCTATCACTAAAGTCTGCAGGGTACGGACCAATTGGGCTTGCGGTAATGCTACCTCTAGTCACGCTTATTTTCCATTGGTATGCTGTTGATTTATCACATCTCAAGCGTGCTGCTGAAAACTTGCCACTTGATCAATGTTGCGACGTTGATGAAGAGCGAAAGGATGAATCCTTGGATTTCTTGAATGGTGTTTATCAACAGCCAGCGATGATAGAAGCTTTCCAGTCGGCTTCGAATCTTGCTCGCGACCCTGATAGTAGCGCCGATGTCACAAACGATAAAGCCGCAGCACCCGTCGTAAAATCACTTGACAGGCCATCAAACCCTATCAAATTCCAAACCCACTTGGCAGAACTAAACAAGGACAAGAAAGACGAGCCAAAGACTGTGTAAGTGTTAAGTCTATAAATCGAAAAGGTAGAATTTGATACTCACTTCATGGACAATTGTATAGAAAAAATTGGATGAAGAAATTCCACAGACCGAGATAAATTTCAGCTCATTCTGATGTTGTAAGACGAAGGTGTTGCGATTAAAAAATATCTTTAAGTCAATTCGCGGCTCGTATACATGTACACTCAAGAATGAATGTCAGAAACCTGAGCTCACGCTCCCTCTTAATAAAAAATTACACTGCGCCTGGTAGCATTTGTTGTCAATTCAACTCCAAGATTGTAACACTGACCCTATTACAGTACACGTAGGCTTGCAAGAAGGAATGAGCAAGCCAAGAATCTTGCAATGCGCATTCGGAGTCTTTCTTCATTAATGAGAGCACACTCTGTTAGATAATCTTTAGCAAAAGATATCAGTTGGTGACGCCGGCGCTTTCGGCGGACATCCGACACCGCTCGAGGTGAACGTGTAGACCTCGAAACAGAAGAAAGGGGGAAAATCTCTGCTCTAGGTCAAAAGGCTTAGGCCCGAAAACCTTTGTGCTATATAGCACGGATCGCGGTGGAAGCCTAGCACGCTGGTTGTTAATGCAATTGTAAGGGGTTTTAGGAAACTATGGACTAGCTTGTCGACTTCTGAGCGTCAAACAACTGTGTTCAATACTCCACTGTCGATAGAAATCCACCATATCGTAAGACATCATCAGTACACTAACGTAACAGTGTCTTTGCTCGCTTAGCGACAAGAATGCGTTAAATCTAGGGTTGAAGCTTCTCGGGTTTGGTATCGTTGAACGCCGTTTGGCCTTCGGTTGGAATGCTAGGTATGAGGTATTCAAGGTATGGCGTGGCAGTGGCAATACGAACTTTGGGGTGATTGCAGATCGAAGACGTCATTGACCACCTGCAAAACAGAAAAGCACTGGTAGCGCATAGCGCATATTCGGCATGTTAGAGTATGCAGTCTTGCATGATCTCCTATTGTGCAAAAACGCAGAAGAATGCGTAAGGTTCAGGGCGTATTAATTGCCACCTCGCCTTTTGATAGGAATCTGCTATACTTTTGTGCCATATACCATAACATTTATCCCCTCTAACTACTACTACAACTAGACACTCAGGTCACGGGCATGTATAGCTTGCTCTCAATGCGGCGCTCCTCGCGTCGGCGGCGCAGAAATATCGTCATTCGGGCGACGCTGACATATATACCAATGAAAAAGAAGGGAAGAACAACTACCCACGTAATTGGATGGGAAAGCACTCCAGCAAGGTCGGATGAAGGCCCGATCGTCTTCACGTGGTTGGCAGCCAGCGCACCGCTTGATCGCAATGCGTGCCCTACTCCGTTGTGGTGCTTAGAGTAGTAGATGTTAATCTCCATGGACGAGTCATCGTCCGTGCCTTCGTCGTAGTCCTCGCCGTCGTCAGCAAACACCTCATCTCTCTTCGTATGCGCAGATGCGATTGTCGGGGACATTGCATCTAAAGAAGACAGCGAGCTCAAGCAGTCGACAGACAACACGTCAGCGTGCACCGTCATGCACAGACGAATCTTGCGCACAGCCTGGAAAATCTTGCGAGGCTCCACCATATCCGGTGCCTCGCGCAGCAGCGCCACAATGTTAACCTCTTTTTGACAGAACGCAGCCACATCTTGGGCGCAAGCCGGGTCTGTTGTGACATTGCTTGGAATCTCCTTCTTTTCCGCCGTATTCATATTCATACTTGCTCGCTGCGTGTGGTTCTCGGATCCCGGCTGCGGCGGCATAATTCTGCAATAGTCACCTCCGTAGAGGAATGACGTGAAATGACTTTTGACTGCAAGTAGTGAGGAAGGGCAAAAGCAAAAAGCTAAAAATCAATATTTTATTGAAAAGTAGACCTTGTAATTAGTAATAAAAACGCATATTGTTGCTTTGCTGAACGTATGAGACGAGTAGCCTCATTCAGTAAACCTTTTCAGCTTAACACATCGCGCTGAAGATGGCACCGTGCACAAGAGCTGATGAGCCTTATCAAACGTGGTCGACCAAAGTGATTCTATGGACCACAGCGACCTTTATAAACTACTTGTCTCAGTTGAAAGCTTAACATTACAGCCAAGTGGGTAACTATTACAAACACCTCAATTCGCCGTGTAAATGCCGAGCAGCTCCTCGCACTTCAGCGCCGGATTTGCTCGAAATTTCCGTCTTTGCGAGGTAACAAAGTCCATGCGAATTTTCCTTCTTGTGAAGCGAGTGTGTTAAATTTTTATCTCACTAGAAATTATATTCATAGAAACAGTATATCTGACTAGAACGCTGAAGCAGGTTGAGGTGGTGCATGAAATTCTTCTTTAAAACAACTTAATGGCGTCCTTAATCGCCGGACTAGGATTTGCTGGAATTTGTGCTTTGGGACGACTACTGAAAAGTTTTTTGGTGCTGCTGCACACCACAATTTAGAGCTGGCGCAATCTAATAAACACTCCATTATACCAAATCGTATTTTCCACATCAGCTCTCTAAATTCATCTTGCACGAAAATTGCAGGTGCAGTTTGAGGCCGGAGAATTTGGCCATTTTTAAGTTCTCAACATGTGATAGGAGACATCCTCTTCTTTCCCACAAGAAGATATCTCGCACTCTCACAGCTCCTGCACGTTCATTCGATTGAGTTAACTACAATGGGCTGGGAATTGTAGCCCGAGTAGTGGACGGCAATCACATTTTCAAACAAAATGTTCGGTAACACTAGGTAATTCTGTTTAAATTGAAAGCTTAAGGCTCAGGTACAAGCGGTGGTTAAAATTCGCCTTTTTATGAAAGTATCAAAACAAAGTGACCTACGAAGTATTTTAAAATACGACGTGTCCCTTTTGCATTGGCTTTGGAAAAGACTATTTGCTGCAACATACTTTGCGAATGGAACATATTTGAGTCCCGCGCCTAACTCCAACATTTAATTTCTCCAAATTCTGATACCAAGGTTTTATGCTATTGTTGAATTATATTTAGGCTTATCGAAAAATGCAATTATGTTTGACACACACTAGAAACGCCTTGTTGGCATATCGTACTTGCTGAATTTCAACACATGCAATACAGGTATCGAACTATATAAGGCCTACACCTATGCTTATAAATATCATAAGGATGTAAGTGTTAAATATAATTTTCGTAATGTCACCCGGGCTAAGTGAATGCGGAGCGTTGGAATGAGGTCGTACTCAAGCATATTCCCGGTAGGGCGACCCACCCATTGGACCAAACGCACAGAACGCCACAATTTCCTCTTGAAAGGTGCAAGGCGAGTGAGTTGCTGATAGAGCGACGCTAGTTAGACAGGCCTTGAAAATATTGAAGTCACGGTAACTAAATGCATGCTGTGACAAAGACATTTGACTTTGCGAGCACTACGACTCTAAGGCTCCTAAATTGAATCTCCAGACGCTTGTCGCGACTGGCGTCATAATAAATGACACACAAGGTGCTACATGATGTTGAAACATTGTCCATTCTCAATCTTCCCGATATATAGAGTGTCCGTCATTATCAAGGGAAGAGTAATCTCCCGCAACGAGACACCATAGCCAATTATATTATCTTGTGAAGTCAGAGATATATATATCACTTTAAGATCTTAAAAGTGCTTCACTTTAGCAAGATGTTCGGATATCGTTGACCTTTGATTATGGAGCTTAGGGTTTTTGACTAAGTGAAGGCGCTGCAACCTCGACCTGAGCACATCTCAAGGTCGCTGGTGACCCCTCTCGAAGATGCCCTCACAGAATGGTATGGACAAAAGGTCTTCAGAAGACAGTCCAGTGGTAGTCGCGGATTAGCAATAGAGATTACGGATTCTTCTACTTTAATGGCAAGCCCTTAAGCCGATTTCATCATTTCGCCACGTCAGGCGTAAGTATTGTAAGCATTGTCGACATCAGGTTTTCGGGATTTTGAGCCGCCAAATATGTTAGGCACTTTGCTAAGTGATTTTTTGCGGAATCGAACCTGGCTAGTATGACTGCTAGTATTCCAAGCTGAGAGTTCGTTGATGCCAGGCATTTAATGCCATAAGAAAATAAAGGAGCGTTCTGGTGATCATAGACATTTTCTAGCCCTACCATGGCAGTATTTGTACCACTGTGATACATATCGTGTTCTTGCGCCTCATAGAGACTATAAGCTATCAGCTTTGACCCACCTGACGTTTGCGTTCAACCAGAGAACAGGCACGGAGGCGTAGGGTTTACCGCTAAGCAAGTGGTGCGCGAAATAAATAAGTGGCTTAGGTTAGCATGGCATATGTAGGGTACCATTAAAGGGTGCCTTTGGACCATAGTATGAGTCACAGACTCGCGCGTGGACTCGGACTTATTCGAGTCGAGCACTCTTCACCAATCATTGTCGATTACGAGACTATGACACTGCTGGGTTGGCTCGTGACTTAAAGGTGCTGTCTGTTTTTGGACCCCGGAAACGGACTTAGGTGCAGACGACGGAGAAGTCACTAAACTAGAGTATGTGCTTAAGAAGCTACGAAAGTTACAACGGTCATGCCAGATAGACAGAGAGCTAATATAATATATGCAATTTTTAGCCGTTTTGTGTTATTCGCGTTTTGAAGCGCTAAACCACAGCCTTCGTGGTTACATCAGATCGATACAACTCAGGCATCTTTTCTGCTTTCCGGAACCCATTAACGACTGTAAAGTTCTATTGCGTCAGAGAGCATCTACAAGCACAATAAATATATATAGCACAGATGGTATGTTATGCAAAATGACAATCATATTACCATAATGTAGCTTATATGGTGCTGACGAAAAGATTGCGTGGTAGGTATAGACCGCAAAAGGCTTATGACTCAATCGACGCAAGCGTAATTACCCAAATGTATACTCCACGATGATTGATTCTTTGCATGGATGGTCAATGTATTCTTTTCAGTATCATCAAGCTTATAAAGCAAGAGATGTGTCGCCTTTCACTAAAAATAAGCTATAAAAGCATGCAAGAGAGGACTCGATCTTTATACCAGAGAGTTTTACCACTTAGCAGGCTAGACAATATACATACAACAACACCATTTCATCATGTCATCCAGAAATGGCATTGACATTTTAAGGCGATGACAATGCACTCAACATTTTTGGTGGTTTGCGTAAGAGGTTTCTTTGATGTGTTGGTCTGAGCACAGGAGCGCTAGTACCGGGTAGTTCACAGACACATCCACGGGTATATAGATCTATAAGTTGGTCTTAGATTTGATATCAAAAACCACAACCACAGCTCATATTTTGGGAGTGCGAGTCGACCTATTTGCTTGCAGAGCGACGCAACTAACGAGGCTCGAGATTTGACCGGCAAATGCCCGGAGATCGAGATGGTCGGCACTTGATACCTAAAGCATGTCTTGACAAAGATTGCCGACTTTTGGCAGAGAGCACGGAAAACCGATTCTGTGGATAGTCGGTCGCACGACAAATTCTTGCTGGCAGCCGATGGCGAGTCATCAGCCGGGCAAAGTCATCAGCCGGGCAAATAAGCTCCAAAGATACGCATACTAGCCTCACCGAAGACGTTGTGCAACGTGAGCAGAGATATTTGGATTTTGTACTTCTGTAGACAGAGCTTTCAAAGGTCATTTTCCTCGGATGATTCATGAGGACCGTCGGGCACGCAATTACAGCTTGTTCTTGATCAAACATCAAGCAAGATTTCCAATATGACTAAGTCACACATTATCTTTGGATCATTAGGTTTCGAGTTTGATTGAAGAACGAAGACAGAATGTCAAAAGTGCGCAGTAAGAATACTAAACGCTCGCGAAAACGCAGTGTGCACGCACAGTGTGGACAAGGTGAGTGCGGCTTTTACAAAGTACAGCTCCGAGTAATCGCTTTAGTAGTTCAAGCTGCAAGCATGTGTGGGCTGGCCTACACTTTGTCAAAACGAACCCTCATCCTTTTTACCAGGTTAACGAGTGTTTTTCGATTTTGGGGCTTGGATCTTGATCATGTTAACCGACGCGCATAGCACGATTGTCGTCCGACGGCATAGCGTACTTAAATGCCGTGTGGTCATGTGGACACTGCAGTAGTGGCCCATTGTTGTCGATTTGGACCCCAAGAAAGCACAAGGTATGATCACCAAGGTAGCTAAATGATCTGAGGTCTGTGCTTGATAATGAAATAAGGCTCAATCACCTTGCTGTGAGAATTTTTTAGAGATTACTCAAGTCACACCAACTATGAACTATAGACAGAACTTGCGAAGGAAAAATTTGCCTTTGTGGACTCAAGGAGCTCAAACATGTGATGGGGTAGAGAGTATAACGACGTTACAGAACCCTAGTGTGTGCCACACTAGTTGGTCGTATCGCAATATTCTGCGACATAAGTCATGTGATGTTTTGAAGATCGATAGGAAAGGAGCTAACAGAAATGTCGTACATGGTCTAATGTTTGCATATTTTTATTGTATACTATGATCGATAGTACTTTTAGGATATTGACCATACAGGGATTTATCAACATATTTATTTAAAGTTCAATTCAAATTTGAACATAAAAAATTGCACTTTATCTTAGTATTAAGAGTGTTATTAGATCTTGGGGTCGGGAATATAACGGTCTACAATTCCTATTGCTTCAAGTAGTTGAAGAAAGTCAGGGACCTGCACTTACGCTTCAAATTAGCAAAAAAATACGACAGTCTCGCTTCACTACCGCAATTAATACGAACTGTATATGTAGAGCGACACATTAAAGTGGTCTTGCCGTTGTTTTGATAGCAAACTTAATTGTTTGTCGGGAATTAAATATACATGGCACTCAAATTGTATAGTCAAATACGTCCATCGCATGTCTCAATCCCTTATAGACTAAGCGTTGTGAATAATCGCTCACCATAATATCTTATATCTCCGACTTGAAACCCGCGTGCAAGGTATTGTGCGACTCCGTTCGAAAATAAAATTTCGATTCGGAGGAAAAACCTTGCTTTGTACAGCACCGTCAGCAAAAGTTTAACCGCGTAAAGCCGCCTTCGCTACGAACACCTCCACGCTGGCCGTCGAATATGTCGGATGCCAGCATGACCAGTGCTGAGGACGTCACCACTGAACAGCCTACGTCATCGGAGGTTTTGATCCAACCGGTTGCCAAAACCCGGGTGGCTATCGATTTATGCGCTTCAATTAACGCCCCATCTACGAGTGCGCCGCGCTCTACAAGTGCCTTGGTCAACAAGCCGACTGACTCGGCGGTCAAGCGCATGATTGTTGATGCAGTCCACCATAGTGGAAGCTTGTACAACACTCGCAATACAATATCATCAATCGTGAAGGCGGAAAAAGGTTGGAGCCGGAAGGTCTGGCTCCTTGTGAGCTTCGCATTGAGCCTGAAGACCCTTTCTCTCGTTCCCAATTTCGTCCAACTGCTACGAGGTTCTTCAAGATGAAGGGTTTGATGCATGACTGCTGCCAGAGGTTGATCTGAAAGCGGGCGAACAAGATGGGGACAAAGAAGGGATGACTGCCACCGTATCAGGTTTCACTGCTTCGTCAAAACTTTTGCCTTACAAAAAGACGCGCGTGCGCTAAAAAGTGTGCGCTCATTAGCGCTTACAATTGAGCAAGTTTCAGTGACAGAACTTTAATAAGCAACTAACGAATTTATCGAGCGAGGAGTATTACAGCTAACTGCACACGAGGACGTGTTGGCGGCAATTCGAGCGCAGCCAGCATACTTCCGCCATTTTTTTCAGCTTAAGGCGATACATGATAACCAGCTTTTTAAAACCCACGCAGGTTACCGTGCAATTAGCGCGAAGACTGTAACGGTCGATGAGTCGACAGACTCACAGGATCGTCTGCGGCTTCGATACAATATCGACTATATCAACGCGGCTCACTTCTTCGAGGCCATGTTTCCAGGTAAGGAGCTCCAAGCCGCGGCTATACACAGCGCCATTAGCGACTTGTTCTTAATGGTCTTCGCGCCGAGTGTATACGTCGATCCAGTCAAAGTTCAAGCGCTTATTGGGCCAATCTTGCCGCCAAAGCGCCTTCGTCACCCCCCATTTTTACTACGGAGTAACCTCAATCTTCTCTGCTTAGCCTGGACTGACGCAATAAAAACGTTTCTCGATGACAGCCGAATGCCACGGTTTGTGCTCACTGCACTGAACGATCTGACAAATATTTTACTGCCACAACATATGACAAAGAGGCTCTTTCGGCTGGTGAACCCTCACTCCTAGAGAGGCCTGGGCCTTTACTGGAGTCTCGCTGAACGTAAATGGGTTGTTTCAGCCAAATTAACTACGTATCAGCGGCTTCTCACTAATCATCAACTGGTCGCGTTTCAAGAGACGAAGCTTAATAAGAAAGACTAACTACAGACCAGCGAACATTTAATATATGTAGCCGATTTAGAAGCGCGCTGCTTCTGATTTGACACGACATGGAGTTGGACTTGTGTTATCTTCAGCCTCTCCTTATAGAGGATCTGAAGATCTCACAAAACGAGTCTACAAAGAGCAATTACGGAATCATTATTTATTACTCAAGACCACACTTGGTGAACAAACGGTGTACATACATGTGGTGTATGCACCTGATGAACCTGCACGACATGGTGATTTTTTTCGCGCGCTTCCTGTAGACATCCTTTCTGACCATTTGGATGAGTACTACCAGGCGGCGCACATTGTTACGGACGACTTCAATGTCACTCTGAATAATTATCTTGACCAGGCCTCTCCATCTCAGTTACGTCCCGGCACTGGTCGGGAAGAGCTGGGTGACTGGCTGGATGCTTTAGGTTGAATGAACGAATAGAGATTTGTGTATCCCGATACGCGTGACTACTAAAGTCCCACTCGTAAAAATCGGCTTGACTACTGCTTCTTGACGGTGGACCTACTCCAGGATCATCTTGCTACAGTCAGCCATGTGAGAGATCAAAAATGGCAATCTGAAGATCACATACCAGTCAGATTCATATTACAAGCAAAGTACCTTCCCAAAATGAAATGTGCGCCATGGAGATGCTCGCCCTGGCTGTAGTGTGATCCGGAAGTTATCAGACATCGCACGCTGACAGACGAAACACTGACCGCTCGAATTTAAAGTTTTGATGGAACTAATCCTGGATGCCTGCTGGATGAGCACAAAAGATCCGACTGCATTATCTACGCAGAAGGTGGCTTGATCTAAGGCACGCTGATGCACGAGAGATGGCTACAAAGGTAACAGCGGTTAGCGATGCTATTGACCTTCACAACCTGTTTCTTACCGTCTACAACAAGAAGGCATTACAACAAGCTCAGGCTGATCTCAAGGCATATCGAGAGACGATTCAAGACCGGAACACTGAGAGTTATTCGCAGCTGGCTTACAATTAAGTGAGCGGTCAACTAAGCACTTATTCAGGGCTCCTCAACAAGATTGTCTCAGGTCATCTATCACTGAGTTCAGACGAAGAGACGGAACGACAAAAGAAGACCCCGTTGAAATCGGCAATCGACACCGTACATTCTGGGGTCACTTATTTCAGTCGACGTCTCCTGATCTACGACGTCTACGAAATGCTTTGTACCAGCCGATTTGTCTCGCACAAAAGTTACGCGATACAGTTGCCAAGGTCACGCCTGCACAGAAGGCTCTGTTAGACGCTCCGATCACAGCAAATAATTATATTGAGCGATTATGAAATCAACCAATGGACAAGCGTCGGGACCGGACGGCCTACCTATTGAGTACTACAAGTTAGCTTCTAACGTATTGGCGCGAATTTATGAAATTATATACGACAATGAATTATACAAAGGAAAAATGACAAAGTTTCAGTGCCATGCGCATCTCTCGTTGTTATACAAGAAAGAAGACAGGTCCCAGCTGGAAAATTACGGCCCGCAGACATTACTGAATCATGATGCCAAGCTCGGACCCAAGGTCCTCGCGAGGCGCCTGAGTACCGTCCTCCCATCGCTGACTCACGAAGATTATAGCGACGTTGTACCAGATCGATCCATTCGTCACTCTCTTATCCAATTTCAAGAATTACAGGAGTTGTGCAAGGATTAGTATCCGAACGTATGCGCCGTCCACATCGACTTTGCTAAAGCCTCCGACAGTGTGCTATGGCCAGCTCTGGAAATGATTCTTTATCACTTCAAATTTGGTGCGACATTCCAAGCGTGGGTAAAGACCTTCTACAACCAGAGCTCAGTTAGTCTACTACTTGACATTTCGCCCGGCGATCCGTTTCTACTTGGTGCTGGAGTATGCCATAGGGACCCGCTTTTACCAGACCTTTTTGAGCTCTTTATGGAGCCACTAATATACTTCCTACGTGCTCGGTTTGCCGACCGTGGATTTAATGTTGATGGAATATCTGCACCCTTTCTGCTGCTAGCTTTTGCTGATGACTGTACCAGACTTTTGGCTGATGTCAACCACACAACCGAATTTTTGGATCATGTTCGAGATTTTGCATCGGCACCAGAATTACGGTTGAATATGGAAAAAACATGCATCATGCCGTTCACGCACAAAGTTATTCTAACAAAACTGACTCAACTTCGGGCATCTACAAGTCTTCACGCTGTACTTCCGTCGGATAGCGTCGTCCTGCTTGGTGTATCTCAAGGCGCAACAGCTACACCTAAACAGAGATTGAGTGACGTCCTCGCTATAGAGCGTACGCGCTGTGCCACATGGAAGTACCGCGCCCGTACCTTACGCGAAAAGGTGGTGCTTTTACAAAGCAACATCTTGCCTCTACTTTGGAACACAGCTAGTGTTACTAAAAATACGACATCCCTATTGGCTATTGTGGGCATAATTATCCGGAACTTCGTTCACTCCAAGAACACAGACAATGTTACGGCAGCGGCGGGGAAATTCGACTAAAATTGGATATACACAAGTATCTCTAACGGTGGGCTTGGGCTAACGCCTACTTAAATATTCATCCAAGCAATGCACCTAAAAACATTACGCGATGCGATCGCCGCGATTAGTAGGTCAAATATGCCTCCTCGATGGATCACTCCGGCACTTGAGCTAGATTAGGATCCCTAGGTTTTGGCTTTGACATACTTTACGCGACATAAACGGAGAGCAATATAGTGGTTTAATTGACTACTGAAGATTTACGCTACGAATTTGGGCAGATCTGCACACTTCTCACGATTCCACAAATTGAAAGAAATTTGTACAGGTAATGCCACTTTAATACAATATTTACTTCACTTTCGGCAAAAGAAAAACCTCACTGGCTGAAGTCAACAAAAGTACTATTGGTTTTATGAAGGCACTAGGGTTTAACCGCCTTCAAGATTTTGTGGATCGTCATAAATGCTTTGCTTTCAAAGAGTGGCTCAACTGACTAACCAATCAGAACGATTTTGCCCGTCCTACTTCGCGACCACGTTTGATATCGGATACAGTTTCGCGAATCAATCTGATTGCTCCACAACATGGACTCAATTACGGCCCTAATCGGCCAAAACACATAGAGTGTGCCAATCACGCTTGGCCCTTTCTTGACAAAATATTCATTGAAATGTCTAATCGCGATTTTGTGCAATTACTATTACGCACTCACTCTGGTTCACAAGCCCCTACGCTTCAACTCGACAAGCTTCACATTAATGGACATAATCCAACAAATGAAACTTGGCGCTTTAAATTACGGCTGGATCAACACGTGTTACCAGTGTCTTCGAATCTCAAGTTTCAACGACAACATAATGCATTAGGTTTTCGATACAAGTTTCGATGGCGAACGGATGTCATGACAACCAACTTGTGTAAATACGGTTGTACAGACATTCAAGGCGTGGCCGTATATCAATGGAATTCCTTTTCAAGGTCGCATTATAGGAGACATTGAATCGCTAATGGTTGTTTTCCCAGGCACAATGAACTTGCAACCTAACATTACTGCAAAATATGGAACACACGCAATACATGCTGCCTTTACTATTGTTCGCTATTGTGTTCTCCGCACACTTTGGCTTCATCGGATCAAGCGGCTATACAATGCAGACGTCTTGACTTTTAAAAGCGTCTGTACGTAATCACGCATACGCATACATTAAGCTGCACTTTAGGCAGTTTCGACACCATGTTGTTTCGAAAGGCAACACAAAATGGATACAAGTTGCAAATTAAGTGAAAAATGGTTTTGCGTTCAAACAAGACTCGCTTCTTTAACAAACCATAACTACACTTACGCCAACTTAACTTGCAACTACTATGCAAAGACGGATATGGAAAATACTAATATTTTATTACTTCAACAACGAGTAACTTTCAAAATGAAGATACGAATGTCACTTTAACGGGGGTGTCAAAAGACGTCAACAGCTACGGAATTCGAACCCGTCATCCGATTCCCAAGCGGACATCCAGTATAGCTGCTAGAAGGACGGGACTATTAAAATAGTCCCTAGGTATTTAAGGCTAACTACCCACCCCCCCTCGCTTCCGCTGGCCATGCTACCGGTCAGTTTATCACGAAGATTCTTTGCCTGTCCTACAATCCAAGTTTGTGTCCACTCTCTCCACTGCTAGCTACAGCTTCGAGCAACCACCCTAAAATCGCTTTAACAAACTCTTCTTATGGAACAAGACGAAAATGTGCAGCACGAGTCTGCCGTCGACGTCGTATACAATCGAATATCCCACGCACCAAGCACAAGTCTCAAATAAGGTTGAGAGCCTATCCAGATTTTGATCATAGTAACTGAAACTTGCAAACTTTTTTCTTATAGATGCGCCATCCATGCCCTGGACATTCTCACACATCTTTTACCGAAGTGTTTTGCATCTCAATTCAACATCAAGCCGATTAAGATAAGCTCAAATTACAAGACCAAATAATGTCTCCGCGGCCACTTTGGACCCGATATACATGGCTTTGCTCGTTGTACGCTAAAACGAGTATCAAGATTGTCAACTTTCAGCTCCCAAGTCATCAACACAAGTGCAGACTTCCCAAGAACGTTCAATCAACATCGCAATATCAAGCCTAACGCGCATCAGCGGCTATCCGCAGTGTAGTTAGGAAATGACAAGCACCATTTACACCTTCCGGTCACACATCCACTACCCCACGAGTGCGGCAGAAAATTTGAAACCCTCATCGGTATAAATGACACGAAAAATCAAGACGTACACACTCCGATCGCAATTTAGAGTCCACTGACTCAACTTCAAGATCAAGTCAGGTCTTAGACGTTTTGGCCCTCCACCATCGTACTATCTCTCTTCAGTTGCACGCCAAACAAGATTATCAAGGATTCTACACTTTGTCTCTATGCCGACTACACAAGTGCAGACTACAAGACACATTGTGAGACCCAAGATATCAAGTTTTCGTGCATCAGCTTTCCCCTACTGATTGGCTCTACACTCGAATTGGCATTCAGTTTTCACGACACGGCTTTGAGACCATGGTTCAAGAATTACACACCTATCAAGTTTCGAAGCATCAAGAAGTCAAGCAGAGAACTACCCGCAAATAAGCTTTTTACTGCCACACAAGTGCGACTGTATCAAGAATGTTTTTGGGGCTTCAACCACTGCAATTCCGTCCCCACCGCTCACTGGTCCAGATCTTTAGTCTTTTCGCCATCCAGCTTTTAAAATACTTCACTGTGTACGTCTTTCACTGTCGAGCATCGATAAGCCTACACACTACGGTAAAGGCGTCTGGATGTGTAAGTACCATGAGGAGCATAGCCAACGTTTATCTTTTTTAATTGTTATCACCGCGTAAATATTAGCTTAGGCGGAAAAGTAATTAATAAACTTCCCATTTTCCCAGGTTAGTGCCCACGTCAATAGCGTTTTGCGAGGTAAGTTCATGGCATACTACATGTCTGGGAACAAAGCTAGTGGGTTCCAAGAAAACCCTGAGTCCATGGTTAAAGTGGCACCTAAAGAGTGATCTTTAGTCACCACAAGGTCCGTGGCGCTCTAGCGCTCTAGCCTAAGGCAAAACTCACAAAGACTTTTCACCATCAAGTCACACGTCACACTCGATCAAGTTTTTTAGGAAAGTTTTGCTTTTTGACTAGTTGGACTTGACATTAACATCTTTTGAGTTTCAAGATCCTTTAGATGTCTATCACATCCCCTCGATTGGTTTTGGTATCTTTTGTAAGAAAAGCAGTTGCCGACTTTCTTCGACAATTTACTAGATCAAGTGTGGTTTAACACACAGCAACTTAAACTCTGTGCTAAGTAAAGCATGACCGTATTCATTACGATACACGGCTTACAAGGCAAACTAATGAAGATGAAGAAGCATTACGTGTGTCTTCGATGCTACTAGATAGCCAACTTACCAAGCGTACCTATTTTCTAGCTCGAGTCGGGCTTTTCAACGTGTACCCACAGCGAAATAAACATGAGGCCGACCGCAATAGAGATCGAGCCCATGAAATTACCCTGATCCATCAAACTCTGGTAACTCCACCCGAAATACTCTTGAATGCTCATGCGCACGGTAGGACCCAAATTGTACGCGATGTGAAAGCCCATAAAAATGGCGGCGCAGAGCATTGAATCACCATGAGAGAACACGCGATTGTAGTACGACACCATGTAGCGCACCGTGGCCCAGATGATTCCAAACACCGCACCAGAAAAGAGCAGCACATTCGGTAGCTCAGCCAGCGATCCGCGCGAAGCATCGCGTTTGCTACGCCACTGTGACTTGCGGCCAGTAAACTTCCACGCAATGGCGCCAAGCATAGCCGTGAAGTTCGTGAACGCGTATACAAACCTCGTTTCTTGCGAACGAACCACATCGCTATTTTGCACACCACGGGTACTCAAAGCTGACAACAAACCCTGTACAATGAGCTTTGGTACGAGCGCGACGAGCACACGGAGGCCGTTCACGTAGATTGGAGCGAATCCTGTGTAGAGGAAGTACAGCGTAACGTAGTACACGAGGATCACTGAAATCGAATCGATCGGATACAAAGTCGAGTTCAAATAGAAGACGCGGCGCATAAAGGTGTTCGGCTTGCGATACTTTGGAATGTCCACGTGTGGACGCTTCCACTCTGGGTCGGCCACGTTCTTGCTCTTCTTCATCAGCGCCGTCTGAAAGTTACCCTTTGCCCATCGTTTGCGCTGGGCCATCGCCCCAGCTACCGAGTCGGGGATCCTTCCTTCCGCTAAACGAACACGTTCCTCGGTTTCCCCTTCAAAGTCCTTGCGGAAATACAACGCTTTCCAGCCCATCGACACCAAGCGCTCGCCAGTGTAGCAATCTTCCGTCAAAGTGCCGTATTGAATACCGCCAATCGAGTCAAGAGCCTGCCGACGCACTAAAGCGTTGGTCCCAGCGAATGAAGCACAATCATAACCGTCCTGGCCAGTCTGAATGGCATCATAGAATGTAGCGTTGCGATGACCAAGTGGGTCGCCAATCTGCAATTGCACACAGTCCCGGAAATACTGCGGCGTCTGCACAAAGCCAACGGCATTGTCGCGCACATCGTCCGAGTATGTGTGCAAAATCGTCATATCTGCGTCGCCATTGTGGTTGTTCGTATTGCATTTGCGGCACACTCCTGCTTTCCCAAGTTTTGCATTGCAGTCCATACATCGAAGTTCCTTCTTTGTGGCATGCACATCGCTCAGGGTTCCGTTCACCTGGCGACGATGCAAGTCGCTTTGCATGTGCATTGCATTCTCAAAACACTCCTTTGAACAGTAGCTAATACGCTCCTCCGGTACACCGGCGATCTTGCAAGATGCACAGCACATTTTGGCTACGTTCTGGCACCCTAGGCACGAGCACGAGTACTTATTCTTGAGCTGACGGTCTTCATCGTCAAAAAAGAATGGGAGCGTAGCAAGGATAAACTTTGGGTGGGGCTGCACGTCCGAGTCCAGCAAGAGCATGTAACGTCCACTAGACCCTTCATTGTACAGGCAATTGTTAATGTTGCCAGCCTTGTAGTAGTGCGTCTCAGGCTTGACACGACCAATAAAAGTCACGTGGGGCAGTCCGGGGTAGCGGTAGTCGTCACGGAACGAACCCACGGCACAATCAGCGCGGTTGACTACCTTTGGTCGAGATGACGATGGAAGGTTGGCAGAGGAGTGCAGCTTACGCCACGCGTACACCTCCATGTCTTCATTGGGATCGCATACGCGGTCGTACATGAATTGAGCTACTTCTTGCCGCAGATCACCAGCCTTTTCAAGGATCACTTTGTTCAGTTCAATAGCAGGCACGGGATTGCCCTTTGTCCACTTTGTGCTGCAGTACCCGTCGTCCAAGACGTAAATCTGCAAAAGATGCGGGGGGTACTGCAAGTTCATGCACGCCAATAACGTGTCGATAGTCTCTTCGGCAGGCTCGGAGTAATGGCACAACAGCACATCAATCTTCGGCCATAAATCATCCGGTACCTTGGGATCAAATTCATCAAAGTAGTGCGCACCACGACGCACGGGCTTCCACATGCCAAGGTAGTACAGGGCACCAAGCACAATGGAGACGAGCTCGGCGACGACAAGGGCAAAGAATCCAACCCACTGGCCAAGTGGTGGATTGTGAAAGCATGCCACATCGTCGACACCCGCCAATGTCATGTACCAGTCCGGGGGGGTGTACCAGCCACTCATGGGGTCAGCAAGACAATTGAGCTCATCGGGCGTACTGTCGTACACGTCTTCACAATCCAAAGACCGGTACCCGGCGTCGCATGGCTGAGTCCCCACAACGAACCAGAAAATCAACCCAAAGATCTCAATAATGCTGAAAAGTAAAAAGAAAAAGTACAAGACGCGGTACGTCGTGATGCCTTTCATGTAATACTTGCGGACATTGGGCAGTTTGCGCTCAATGATGTTTCCCGAGCCGCACGCCACAATGGCTTCCTCCACCCCTTCAAACCAGAGCCGGTATTCGTCGTCCGTCTCGGGACACAGCACCCACACCCGACGCTTCGTCATGACTTCAAATCCTCGGTGGGGCAGATCCATGCGAGCGCATGGACGCAGTTGCAGTGCATCCTTGAGCTCAATCGCTCCCACGACTAGGTCGGTGTTTCGTGTCGTGAAATACAGCCGACAGTCTTGGTGCGAATGAAAGTAGTAGATCTTGGCCTTTTCCAAGGCAAAGTAGCGCCGTTTCCAGCTCTTGTGCATCGGACCCTTGATCGTCCGTTTGCCTTGCTTGTGCATGTACCCGTGCACTGTGATGACATTTTCTTGAAACGCGCCACCGTCGTCCGGATGGCCTGGCAGTCGCTCGGGGGGATCGAACGGGCCACCGGGTCGCACGATCTCAGTCTCGCCGGGCTGACGCACGTCCATGGCCGAAGGTGTCGCGAACTTGGAGTAATCATCCGTTGGAGGCATTCCCGTGGAGGGTCTGTCCTTCTTAGACATGGTTGCCTAAAAAGGGTGTTGGTACGAAGGAGGCTACAACAACAACAAGAGAAGAATGAGCGAGGCCGTCACAAAGACCAGCGGACACGACGCACCCCTCAGAGCAAATAAAGACAGAAGGCTTTGGCTTCGTTTCTCGCTCACGCGTGCTTCTTCCGAATGGCCGTGTTACTCCTTGCTAAAGCGAAAGACCGGCGTCAGTTTCGTCTCTCTCGTGAAACCCAGGTGTGTGTGTGTGATGCAAGTCAGGAAACGGAAATCGCACATGAGTGGAATTTAGCATCTGGCCACAGAGGGTAGGGTAGGTGGACGGAGAGTGGACGGAAGAGGGTATATTTAGTCCTCGTACCCATTTACCAACACCAATCATGTATTAGTAAGCTTAAATTTTACATCGTAGCAATGCACACTACTATCACTGCTACTATGTTAAAACCGAGATTTTAGCATTTTGTACTGACAATTATAATTGTATCAATAGACACGCAGGACAGTAATGCAATAAGGTGTGTTAGCCACCCATTGTATTCGAATTCACTTTTTTTAAACCTAGTAAGGATTTTTAGGTCCACTGCCCAACATGGATCACTCAATACAAGTCACTGCCTTCTTTTTTGCTAGCGAACGCAAGATCTGAGAAAAGTTTGGCTGGATTTTGATTACGGTAACAGTCTTACTTGAGCGATTTAGAACAAATGTGTGGGGACAGCCTACAATATCCTGCACCCGTCCTGCCAATGGTCAACCTACCCACGAACCCTTCTAAACTTACGTCATTATTTTGTAGTACATATATGGATCAGCTGTTCAATGTAAACCTTGGGCATCACGATGGGCTGCAAAGCAGGTTGCGCGTTAAAAATAAAGCAGAATATACTAAAAGTAAAGCATTTGTAAGTCATATCCTAAGTAGTCGACAACTACTCTCTCTCTTTCTCAAAAGGGATTGGACGTAGGCTGCTCAATCCAGACCCACAGCGTCACAAAGATGAGTCCAAATGCAATTGAGATCGAGCCCACGACGTTGCCTTGGTCCATGAGACTCTCATAACTCCAGCCAAAGTACTCTTGAATGCTCATACGTACGCTCGGTGCCAGCTTGACGGCGAGAAAGAGCCCCATCATGAGACTAGCAAACAGCAGTGATGCGCCGTGCGACGTCTGAATGCTATTGTAACCAGCCAGGAAGCGCACAACCGCCCAGAGAATACCCACGACGGTGCCGAAGAAAACAATGACATTCGGCAGCTCTGCAATCGAACCGCGACTCGCCCCGCCAGTGTTAAACCACTTGGGCTCCCTGCCAGTTATCTTCCACCAAAAGGCTTCTAGCACAGCCGTGCAGTTAGTAAAAGCATAGGCAAACCAGACCTCTTGCGATCGAATCACATCGCTGTTCTCGACAGTACGGTTGCTCAGTGCCGACAGCAACCCTTGAACGAGCAGCTTTGGGACAAGAGCATATACGAGGCGCTCTCCAGCCATGTAGATTGGAGCGTAGCCCGAGAACAGAAAGTAGATCGTGATGTAATAAAACAATATCGCCGTGATCGAGCCGAGTGGGTAGAGCGTCGAGTTGAAATAAAAAACGCGTCGCATGAATTTGTTCGACTTATGATAGGTTGGTACTTGCACCTCTGGCATCTTCCACTCGGGATCAAAGTATTGCGTCTTTTTGTTCATCAAGGCAATTTGAAAGTTACCCTTTGCCCAGCGCTTGCGTTGAGCCAGTGAGCCGGCTACCGAGTCGGGGATCAGGCCTTCGGCTAGACGAATACGCTCCGATGGCTCGCCTTCAAAATCCTTGCGAAAGTACTGCGCTTTCCAACCCAGAGAGCACAGCACCTGGCCGGTGTAGCAATCTTCCGTGAGACTGCCGTATTGAATGCCACCAATAGAGTCCAGAGCCTCCCGACGAAACATTGCGTTTGTACCGGCAAAAGAAGCGCAGTCGTATCCATCTTGACCAGTTTGAATTGCGTCGTAGAACGTTGCGTTACGGTGGCCCATCGGGTCGCCGATCTGGAGCTGAATACAGTCGCGGAAGTACTGAGGTGTCTGGACAAACGCCACTGCGTTGTCCCGCACATCATCCGAGTAAGTATGAAGCGATGACACGTCCTCACCATCGGCACCCTTGTTACCACACTTACGGCAAACACCGCTTTTAGGCAGCTTCGCATCACAATTCATGCAGCGCATGTCAATCTTGCTTGCGTTAATATCGCTCATTGTGCCGTTCACTTGGCGCCGGTGAACAGCACTCTGCACGTGCATGGCGTTCTCAAAGCAATCCTTTGAACAGTAGCTGATCTGCTCTTCTGGCACACCGGCTATTTGACACGAGGCACAACAAAGCTTTGCGACAGCATTGCAACCGACACCACAGCAGATGTATTTGGCCTTGTCCTGACGGTCTTCGTCGTCAAAGAAGAAAGGAAGTGTAGCCAAAATGAACTTTGGGTGCGGCTGCATATCCGTGTCCAAAATAATGAGATAGCGACCGTTAGCACCCTCATTGTACAAGCAGTTGTTAATGTTGCCAGCCTTAGAGTAGTGCGTCTCTGGCTTGACACGACCAATAAAGGTCACGTGTGGCAAACCAGGGTAGCGATAGTCGTCACGAAAAGAGCCGACCGCACAATCAGCACGGTTGACCACTTTGACACGAGACGGCGACGGCAAATTAGCGGACGAGTGCAGCTTACGCCACGCATACACCTCCATATCTTCATTCGGGTCGCACACACGGTCGTACATGAACTGCGCCACTTCTTGACGAAGATCGCCAGCCGTTTCCAAAATGCCTTTGTTGAGTTCGACCGTTGGGATCGGGTTCCCCTTCGTCCACTTGCTTTTGCAGTACCCATCATCACAGACCCAAATTTGCAACAGATGTGGCGGATACTGCACGTTCATACAGGCCATCAATGTATCAATCGCTTCTTCAGCCGGCTCAGAGTAGTGACACAACAAGATGTCGACCTTGGGCCACAACTCATCCGGCACCGGCGGCTCAAACTCATCAAAGTAGTGAGCACCACGACGCACGGGTTTCCACATCCCAAGGTAATAGAGAACACCCAGTGCAAACGTCAGGAGCTCCGCCACGATCATGGCAAAATACGAAATCCACTGAGGAATCGGGGGGTCGCGAAAGCAAATCACGTTCTCAACGTTAGCCACTTGCAAATACCAAGTGGGCGGAGTAAAGTAGCCACTAAATGGCTCGCTTGCGCAGCGAAGCTCCTCCAGGGACGTCAGCGAAATTGTATTACAGTCAACTTCCAACCGTGCAGCATCACAAGGCTCGAGACCAATCGCAAACCAAAACACGAGAGCCAACAACTCGACGATCCCAGCAATCAGGAAGAGAAAGTAAAAAAACCGGTACGTCTGGTTTCCTTTCATCAGATACTTGCGGACGTTGGGTAACTTTCGCTCGATAATGTTCCCCGCTCCATTGGCTACAATAGCCCGCTCGACGCCCTGGAACCACATGCGATACTCCTCGTCCGTCTCCGGGCATAGCACCCACACACGACGTTTCGTATGCACTTCAAAGCCTTTGTGGGGCAAGTCCAACCGAGCGCATGGACGCAGCTGAAGCGCGTCCTTCAACTCAATGGCGCCCACGACGAGATCAGCATTGCGCGTCGTAAAGTATTGACGACATTCCAAGTGCGAGTGAAAGTAATAGATCTTGGCCTTCTCCAGTGCAAAGTAACGGCGCTTCCAGCTCTTGTGGATCGGTCCCTTGATCGTTCGCTTACCCTGCTTGTGCATGTACCCGTGCACTGAAATGATGTTGTCACGCTGGCCGCCAAGCCCCACGGCGTCCGAGACGTTCATGGGTGGGAGGGCTGGCCCACGCGGGTCCGCATGGCCTTGCTGATGGACCAAATGAGCCTCTTGGGGGTAAAAACCGGCGCCACCGTCGTTAGCTCCCGTGGCCGGAGTGCCATGCAATTCGTAGTCCTCGTGCTTAATAAGGACTTGCTTGTCATTGCCAAACATGTTGAATACAAGGGAAATGCAGTACTACACAGCAGTATATCGATCCGTCTCTTCGATCCACCCCTCGCTTGGATCAATGCAGTAAAGTGAGGAAGCTTCGTGAGTGTGCTTTGGACTCTCGCGAAGAAGTGCAACTGACACTCGTTAAATTAGCCGGATTTATCGCGTTCGTTTCATAGCGAATTTCAGTCTTTTGCACCCAAGTTTTGCTCTATACCGAACCGTATGCACAAAAGAAAGTACCGTCCGCTCGATCCACCTTTTAGCGGACGAAAAAGGACCCAATTTTGTGGATTACATAAAACCAACAGCTTTCCGTCATCTATGAGACAATTTTCCTAGTGCTGAGTCCGCGTACCACAGAGCGCAAATACTAATGTCGATAGCGTGAAGATACTCGTCTTTTTGAGGTGTGTAGATCTGTCTTTTGTGCCCCAACTCGTAAGCGAAAGCCACGGTTCTTTATTGTAAAAACAACTCAAGCGAGTGCCTATTTGCGCAAAGCACGGGCAAAAGCGTATCGACTCGGTTTGCTATAGTACTCAAAGCCTCTAAGTAAGGTTGCCAGCCTAAACCGAGTTGTCATTCGAAAGGGTCTTTACGATTGTGCTTCATGGCGATGCCCTAGATACGATATGTACTGCGAAGCACCCAAATTAGCTTCGCGCGAGAATATTGACTGTGCTATTTGTAAAAGCATTTATTTAGATACTGAGGAAGAATTTTCATTTATGGGTAAGTAAGTAACGCTGGCAAGAAAACTACAGCCTTTTGGTCCTAAATTGCCGGCTTTGAGTAAAAATTCTGCAAGCGATGGTTCTAGTTTGAGTGGTTTCAAGCTTTGGTCGTAATTTTGAAAAATAAGTGATGCGATACATATATGGGTTCGTTTCACATTACTTGCTACATATTTTCGCGAGCTCTGGCCTCAAGACTGATTTGACGACACGACAAATAAAAACTCTATATCACGGTACAGTGTACGAGGTTAAAAAAGATTGCTGCTCGATTATAGAACTTTTAATGTACCAGTAGTTTTGTCTTGATATTTCTGTGACAAACTTCAAAGTCAAGCCTTAATCTAAAATTGGATTGACCGCCATTATACACTAGGGCTTTCGCATCTTGATTTTCTGCTATATTGTGATAACGCATTCAGTCAATTATCAGGGATCAAAGGGAAGTGGGAAAAACTTATAAAACTATCACTCAAAATAACCATACACGCTCTATTTCTTTCCACGTGATTGCACGTGCTGTCATTTCTAAGCCGACGTGGGTAAATTGCCTTCTTGGACTCTCTAAGGCTTCAAATTAAACTCATATATCTGGTGCACAGTATGTGGGTCAAAGGCATACTGCTATTTGTAACGTGCTAAATGAGGCAAGCTCCAATTGCTAGATTATTACATTATTACAGTACTGGGATTGCGATATGCTTACATTATTACTTTCATCTTGTTGCCCGAACGAATAGCATTCGAGCTCTTGGAGCAAAGATTGTACGGTCGGGCTCAGTCATCAAGATTTGCAGCCTTAAAGATATTCCTGACTACGAAGCCAAGCCGCTCCAGCTTTCGATGACCAAGTTTAGAGAAATGTAAAAGAAATTATCTCTTCTGGGTCAAAGCGATTTAGCTAGTCATGAGGCCTTTTCAATCTTAAATTGACACTTTCGCGTCGCTTACTTGCGCTCTCTCGTAGTAATTAAGTGGAGCTTGACGTTCATACTTCACAAAAGTGTTTCAATTTGCGGATGAGGAGTTGAGTACAAATTTTCTTCCAATGAACCTTGAGCATTGCCAGTGCGCGCGTCCTTTGCCTACAAACAAAAAAAGAGCAACTTCATGTTCGATTTAACAGAACGTTGACAGCCTCTAGCACTTGGATGTCTCTCTGAGAACAAGCCAAAAAGGCTAGGTGCTTAGATAGACCTACCTCGCACGCAGCTCTTTCAAGTACACTTGCAAGAGCAATTTCATCCGACCTTCAACCACAAACAGACCAGCTCCAACAAATTTCCTTGATGAGACGTATAAGACCCCAAAAGTGGTTCGTTACCTCAAGTTTAAAACGGTGAACCTAACTCCTCCCGAACAAAGCAGCATTTGCATCTGCGGTTGCGGAAATAAGAACACACGGTTTGTGTCTGCTCTGAGTAAAATCAATTAGGCAGGTGACCAATCGTCGAGCATAAGGGTCCTGAAGAGTCACCGGTAAGAGCCAAAACCGTGTTTTTAGAGCTAGAAAAAACGCCTGACACCAGTACATGCGGGCGATTTATAGCTTTCAAACTAATTCTCCATATCGGGTCTTTGGTTGGTTTACAATTTGGAACTTAAGCACTGAGAGCCTAATAGCTCTTGACGGGATAGAGACAGCGGTGAGATGTCAGATGTGCAGGAGTTGCGATACCTAAGTTACAGACTTAGCATACTTCATTTGAAGAACTTTGCGCGGCAGCAAATTGATGCGGTCAGCAATAAGAAGTCGGTCGATGCTCCAAATAAGTGCGAACAAGACAAATCGACCCAAGTTCGACTGGCGGATACGCTATTAAATGTCTCGACGGCCGGACTAGTTTGGCTGTAAAATTTGAGGATTTTTAAGCATGGAGTAAGTCATTGACGTTGACATGTACAAGTATGACTTGATCGTGGGTATGCTGCGGCTATAAAAGCCCAACTCCGAATTATTTGGTGTGGCAAGACCATACAAGCCGGACATCCGATTTTGCTCGGAAATGTTCTGGAAAGTCATATGGCCGGGTTAGTATGAAATTTTTCTGTTGCTCTTGAAGCTCTAATTCATATTGCCGATCTATGAATTCCAATAAGCGCACCATCTGTATTGCTTCGTTGATGCAGCTTATTTGTTGTCAATGTTTTCTTCATTGGTCTATAGATATAACGTAAGTAGTTGAAGATACTTATAGCGTGCTGAATTCACACCGATCAAGTAGAAAAGCCAAGCGGCGCACCACTTGTACATGTATGAGATCGATCACGCTTATAGATATCCAAATTTGCAGCAATTGTTTTCTTGATTCTGGAACTTTACGCCACATACATCTCGTAAATTTTACTTGACTTATTTGTTTCAATAACCCTTAATGTAGGTGGGTAAAGCCCTATTAGTGATTCGAAAACTGCATTTGCATAAATGTTCATTTGACATTCAATGAGCAATTGGTATGAATAGACAGATTAACCTTTTGATTTCGGGTGCTTGTGTAGTTTTTCTCTTTCGTTTGCGTATCGACAAATTCGAACCATTTGACCCCATTTGGGTCTAAGTGAAAGCCTTGCGCCAGTAAAGCCAGCCAAGATACTCAATCAATTATAAGTTTAGTCGCTCTTCTCGGACAAGATTACCGAAAATTTTGAACTTTGAGCATGTGAAGTAATTAGGGCGAGAAAGGTTGCTCTTTAAAATATGTAAACTCTAGCGACCGATGACATTTCTGCTCATCCGTGTCTGAAGTATACAGACAAGATATTGTGGTAAGCGAGTAAGAGCTAGAGTTGGACCTGAATTAAAGTCGCAATAGATCATTTTTTTACTGACCAAACAAATGAAAAAGAAGTGCTGATCTGCGAGTACGTTTGTGACAAATGGTTGCACTGAAAAGAAGAAGCTTTTCATCTGGTGGAAGTGGTGCACTGCTCGTTGTTTACATAATTTTACTCTTTTGGTACACGATGCGATTGTCGGATGAAGCCTGACTTGTAGAAGACGGAGAAGTATGTTAAAAAGTCGCAAAAAAATAGCTGTCTTAGAGTTTTTTTACTATCTGAAGTGGTGGGCTCAAAGCTAGTGCACAATACACACATTATATACCCATTTTGCTAAAAAGCGCGTCTTTTCTTAAAAACTGTGTCTTATGGGTACCACTGCACTGTTTAGCTTGCTATTAGCACTAAGTTGCTGCCACGTTGCTGATGGTTTGGAAGCATAGAATACGATGGCGAATTTTAGGATCTTGACCTACGCATCATGTCGACCTATGCTTTTGCAGCAAAGTGGATTCAAAGAGATTGCGTTTCTCACGACCTACTGCTTAGTGATTACGTAAAACAATATTGAGCTCGTCTACACGGTAGATACTTTAATCGTACACTACATCCACGTGTCTTTGAGAGAAGATTGACTGAGCCTACAAGATCAATGAGCGTACAACGTCTGCATAGCGTATCGAAAGAATCTCTATCTAGTAACGGAGTGTGTGGTCTTGTTATTTGAAATAGCCTTTAGTTTGAGATATCCCACCTCTGATATATTTTCGGCTTAGCACACCTAAGAACTCAATATCTCCGAGCTCAAAAATCTAGATACCTCAGGTCACGCTTCTAACCTGAGCGTGTCAACCGTGACACGACGGCCTATTGAGCCATAATTAGCCTTGCAAATGGAGATACAATGGAAAATTCTGGATCACATGTGACACCCTGAGATTGATTTCAAACCGCATCCCGTTTAGAATCGTGTGATGACTCACTAATAGTTGTTTGTAATGCTTTAAACTCACATTTTGATATTCATTGCTGCTTAGGTAATTGATGCTGTCAGCAGATTTAATCATCCGCTAGTGAAGGCTGCAAAGACGTCGACAGCTGCCTCTATGGAAAAAGAGTACTTGCGATACCTCCTACAATTATTAATAGTTTGTTACCGATTATGCTTTCTTTCGAAAATGCGTTCGCAATGATCGGCTACAACAACTGTGTATGTTATGCTTATATACAACGACTGTATATGCATACTAGTAATGTAATCGTATCTTGAAGGATGTAAACGTCTCATCAAAAGAGACGTGGTCCTGCTATAATTCGATGCGTTAGGTTTTCTGTACACTAATTTGAGATCAAAAATATATACATGCGTAAAAATAGTAAGTATTTTCTTTCAGTAAGTAAGACAGGTGTTGTGCAACCCGATAAAGCGTAACATTAACTCACTGCCATTGCCTTGCACATCTTCTTAATAACCTCTGATACCACCACTTCTACTTTCATCGCCAGTGCAGCGAGGTATCAGAGTGAAAATCATCATCACAACTGTGGCGTTGCGTATAGTGCCAGATTTCAAAGCAGGTATGCACGCAATCATGGGCTATGATTTCTATATAGGAAACATAAATTTGGCATTGCAATGGTCCCTACATACTGCCAGTTGCTAGATATTTGAGCCAACTTGGTCATAAAATAGGGAGCGATAAGGACACGGTGCTAGCATCCAAACACCATTAACTATATAATTAACGAGAAGCAAGCACAAATATCTCAGATTTTCGGGGATTTGTTCGCCACAAACAAAGCACGCATCGAACAAAAAGCTATTGTAAATGAAAGCTAGGTAAAACAAAATCTTTAACATTAAGCAAGTTAGTCTGGATTGCTTTCATACATATGAAAATCTGAAGCTGTGAGCCGATGCTAAGTGGAAGGGAAAGCACATTCCTGTACGCTTATTCTTATTTAGGTGCTATGTCTCCTCGACACATCTGGGTGGAAGTATCGACGACAACATCTGGACATTGCATCTTGAGCAAAGTTCGCTGATCCTTAATGCAATGGAGGCTGCCTAGGGGGCATATTTCTATTAAAAGCAAGGGATGCGACGTATCGTCAAAAGAGGGCGTTTCCTTCAAAATGCCACATATAAACAATTCGGCTTTTTACTCATCCAAGAACCCAAAGCATTGATTTTTCAAAGGTCAAGTAACTTTAATATCTCAACTAATTCCTTGGACTATTAAATGTATTCGAGGAACAATATGAGGTATTAAATTTACTTGACCGTAAGCCCACCTGCCGTGATTCAACAGCCAACTCTTCTGTCGATTATGTTTGCGCTATCCAGTGACCGAATTCTTATCCTTTATCGGATTTTTTGGGGTACAGACGTATGATACCCGCTAATTTAAATGCAGATTTAAGTGTTCCCTAGAGGGATAAAAATTAACTCGACGATAGCATACTTCATCGTAAGTAGCTCTTTGTCATAGACAGAATTATTCGGTCCAACAGCCTTGACCTGC
The DNA here is from genome assembly GCA_003676415.1 of Plasmopara muralis. Lineage (NCBI taxonomy): Eukaryota > Oomycota > Peronosporomycetes > Peronosporales > Peronosporaceae > Plasmopara > Plasmopara muralis. The sequence continues at coordinate 74,769 of RCHQ01000143.1, read as the reverse complement.
TGAAATTATAATGCGATCGCTCAATCTCGACCCTCGGTGTCCAATTGTAGCAGTGCGGTGTCAATCATGAAAATGGACGTGTCACAGACGGCACTTGAAGATCGTTGTGGACCTGGCAAAGCCAAGATCGGCGCATGTGACAAAAATGTCTTCACTTCGTCAAACACCTCTTAGTGCCGAGTCTTTAATCGCACCTGAGACCTTTTGAAGGTGGTTGGAAAGGGATTTAACTACTCCTGCGAGCTCGCACTAGGTGATGAGTCAGGATAAGCCACTTTCCCAAGTCTCTCTGGTTTGATAAAATTGGTCAATTACAGTGTTTTTGATCCAAGCGAGATCTGCTCGAAGGCCATGCTTTTCGATAAAGCACTATATATAGTTTTTTTCGGAATTGAAGATTCACTTGTTTGCATTAGCGCAAAGCTTACTAAAGCGCATGCGCTTGAGCACTGCTCGCGAGTAGACAATAAGGCTTTGTATTCCCGAGATCTGATCAAATATAACTAAAATATGATCAATACGCGTCCACACATGCACCCGACAGGGCCTAAACAATTGTGTCAACAAACTATAAAAGCCACAATTGCTTGGCTGCTTAGGCGGAATGACTTACCGCTCGCCGCGATCAATAATCTCACTCTCTAGCACCAGATTTTGGTATTACCCATCGACTTCGTCGTGTGCACTATACAATTTTATCTCTTATGATCATCTGCAGAAATTATCTCAGATATTGGTATATGTTTCGAGACGGTGACTTGAATGCCTTTGCATAACATGGTCTTCCGGACACGGTGTTGTTGAATTGGACCCCGCATTTACTACTACGTTCTGGTAAACGCTGTCTCAACTTTGAGTTTTCATCTGTTGATGTCGACAGCATACTATCCTTCGAAAGAATGCTAAAGGATCAAGTTCATCGTGCTAAAAAATAGTATATTCACTTTAGTGCGGATGTATTGGTTGCAACCTAATCCATCGTACGAATGCGTTCGGCTTGCATTGACCTTAGGTTTCGGCAAGCCAAAAATTCAAGAGTGAGCAGTTTGTACTGTGCTACAAAGCTGGTCTACATACATACATGCCATTTGTTTTTAGTTGTACGCACCTGATAACTTGATGACGTACGATAATTTAATTCACCATGACAGTAGAAAATAGTGCGTAACGTTCTGCTTCATTATAAAATCATGTCCTTGAAAAATATTACTTAATAATCAAGTGTTGAAAATTTCGTAACTCTGTGCTTATTAAGTTTACTTTATATCGCTCGTGTCAATATCTCTTGATGGAAACTGTGGATGCAGAAGAAGTGCGTTCGGTGCGTTGTGCCCTGCGTCTACGTCTCAAACGCGATTTCCAACAAGCTAAAAATGTTGTCGAGGCGACCGCAGTAGGCGAAGAATCTGCTGTATCGAAGCTAGAGCAGCTATTTGAGCGTACGGTGCAGCTGGGGGAAAATCAGTCGGGGCTACTGCTAGGGGCCATGGGCAGCAAACGACACGCTATCGTGACGCACGCAATGCGCAACTTAAGCAGCAGATTTGGCAGCTTTACGCTTGTTTACCTCAACGGCGTCATCTTGCAGAATGAGCTTGAAGCTTTTAAAGAGCTCACGGCCCAGCTCACTCGCACAACGGCAGTCAAGCACCCGGTATGCTGTTCAAATTCATGTAAAAGTTATGGCTAAGCGACTACGTGATGGCTTTTCATGTGACAAGGCGCTATCCTATTGGATTATGTACGAGTATCTAAGAGGCTTGCTTGTTGCGAAAGCAAAAATTGGCGATCATGTGATCATCATCCTTGACGCCTTGGAGCAATTTGTGCGCGAGAATAGCAATTCAAGGCAATTGTTATTGTACAATTTGCTCGATTGGCTACAGGTATTGCATTGTTATGCTGTTATTGTTTATATACATTTAAACGTTTTCAAAAATGCTTGGTACTTTAGGCAAAAGATATTAAAATGGGTGTGCTGGGTATCACGGACAATTACAATATTGTTGACACTTTGGAAAAGCGGGTGCGCTCTAGGTAGAATGCAAAGTTTTGTTGGCAGCTAATCAGCCATTGTGTACTCACCACTACGTCCAATGTAAAGGTTCTCAAATCTTCAGATTTTTATCGAAAGGCCCTCCTTCACGCAGATCCGGCAGCATCTAGCCCGCGTGCTTTTCATCGACAACTTTCCGTGGGATTTGCACGGTGAAATGCTTCGACCGTCAGTCAAATACGTAGAGTCTTTTAACAAAAGTCTCAACGAACTGTTCTTGGAACAAAGTAAGTTTCTTGCAAGCCTCGAGTTCGATTACGACATTGGCAAACCTCAAGCTTTCTTCATGCAGCTTGCCTTCGCTGCTGTTTGCTACCTGGATGCGAATGAACCGATTCTGACAGCTAAGCACTTTCAACGTGCCAGGCACTTGCTGGAGCAAGATCACCAACTGGCTGTGCTTGCAACTGTAACGGAACATGGGATTGCATTGTTGATCGGCATGGGGCATTTGGAAAAAGCTGATCAACGTGTGTTTACGCTGGAAATGATATACGCTCGATGGGAAAACTTTCTCCGTCAGCACGATATGCTCGCGCAACTACCAAAACGCAGTGAAGCCCAAAAAGCATTGGATAATTTGCTGCGGCTAAAGCTTGTCAAAGATGCAGGAGATGCATTCAAGATCGGGCGTGGCGTAGATGCGACAATGAAGATGAACACATCGAGCTTACTGCAGCCTGAATTTCAAGCAGTACATTTGAACTTTGCGCCTCGTACACTTGAAGGGATGCTGCGTAATGGAAGCATTCAATGTTCGACGCTCTTGAAAGAGTGGGCTATAAATGGAAGCTGAAAGTAGTCACCGTATAAATAGAGCGAAGCTTCTTACTCCTTACACAGCAGTTCCATATGCACCCCTCCGTGGAGACCTATACCGGCAACCTATCGATAGGCTCACTGATTTGCCGCACACGCCCATCGAACAGCAGTCTTATCTTTAATTACGTGTACGCGTCACGTTCTTTATAAAGTTCCATTGGCCTTCCTATCTGACATGCTATGCCTGTGTTTTATTCTACTAGGCAGCAATCGTCCACCGTTCTTCGTAATGTGCGTCTCGGCCAACCATTAGACGCTGTGCTGCATCGTTTGAGCGATAACGACAAGACGTTGTGCCCACGCGAAGCTCTCCTGATCAAACAGATACCATTGCGCAATTCACATCACGATTATATAGCAACGTTAGCACGAGAAGATGATACACGCACTCTATCCTCTCCACCCTCCGTCTCCATTCTATGTCGACGTGAACGAGGTTTGAAACCACTTCAGGATTTGCCATTGAGCCGTGCCAACCAACCCCGAAGTTTGCGGAAATGCGTCAAGAAAGACTCGTTCGCACACATTGGCAAGAGCTCCTATCAGAACTTAGTAATGAAGAAGACAAAGTCGGACGAAATTTCATGTACATCGCAATTAGCACGCCACCAGAACGACGCGGCACAGGTGATTGTCCGGTTTTTTCGCAGGGTTTGCCGAATAGACGACCAAGTGCGCAAAGCTTTATTTCAGTGTTTGCAGGAACAGCGATTCGAAAAGTTGCAAACTTCCATTTTTGCGCTGACAAATGAGGAACAGCTTCGAGTTTTGCAGCTCTACAATCCTTATCTATACGGCCCACATCACTGTATATCACCACTTGCGTCAGGCCCAAAGTCAACGAGTGGTTCACGGGTTCCTCAGATGGAGAGGCACAAGCGTCTTAGGCAACTGGAAATATTAACGAGGATGAGCATAGAAACGGAACGGTTGAACGAAACAGCTCGACAGAAGACGCGGGCGCTTATTAATACTACCACGACAATACAGAATGCTTACCAGCGATATTCACCGGCATCACAAATGCGACCCAAAAGTGTACATGGTCGTCAAAAGCTGCTAAACGTTCGTGACCAAATCAAAACAGCACGTACGTCACCAACTCGCCGATTCGATTCAAAAGCACTAAGCGTGCATCCAACAAAAGCTTGCTGGCAGTCAGAGCTTTAAAGGAATCGCACAGAAAGCACTTTCCCAGCTTGGTGTACTTGTATGCGTTGTCGAAATTAATTACGGACTACCTTCTAGCCTTTCTGCTAGCTGTGTACCCAGCATGAACCATTCTGGTTCGCGTGTTGAGCCTGCTGGTAACACCTCTTTGACAAAATGGAATGGTGTATGTATCTTCAGCAACTGTTCGTCGGATAGCCTGAGGCGATCGGAGGCTCGAATGTCAAAATGTGCTTTGATCGTTGAATTATCATTTCGCAACGCACTTGCAGCACTTTTCTCTAGACTCGCTGCGACTTTGTGAATTTGACATTCGTACAGAACAAAATGTGGCGTCTCTGTGCAGCGTCGCTTGAGTCGGACCACAATCCACGCTCGGTCTTGCACTGATTCCACGGCGCCAAGCACAGCTTTTGCCAGACTGTGAGAACTCTGTTCTGGTAGTAAATGCTGACCATGCGAGCGCAGTAATGTAAGGTCTCGGCTGCGCTTGCGAGTGGCTTTGCGAATAACGTCACCTATATTCCCATGAATTTTCAGAGCAATCGAATCGTCCAAAGCTTTCCGACTGACGGATGCTCCTGCTGGATACGTCTTGGTCGGTGAAAAGTGCTTAAGCACAAACGGATCGGCTCGCATCTCCTCTGCCGTGTCATGGATTGCATCAGCTGCCGTAGCATTCTCGTCTACCTGAGCCTAATTAGTTAGATTTTAATAGATGCATTAATCATAAAATACAGAGCAGAGTTCACGTGAGCTTACCTGTGACAACGAAGAATCCCTTACGACCAAATTCTGTTGCTGTGATATTGTCGTAGCGCGTTGCAATACATCAGATAGCGACCTCGTAATCGAAAACGCAGCACTAGTGTTGTTGCTACTTATCATGCTTGTCTCGCTTTGCGAAGTGTGCGGATCTGATGTACATGCAGGTACCGACTTCCGTCTACGTATAGCATTGAAAGACAAAGCCACAAATTAATATCACAGCCACCGACTCAATCAAGCTTTCCACTCGCCTCTTCGAAAAGGACGCTTCCCGCTGTGAACTACGTCGTTTTTGAATCGCTCCCAACGACTTGCGGCGATTTGCAGTATCAGTAACTGAAGGTTTCCTCGTTCGCCAGCGTTCCGGTCTCGAACTTGCCGCCTCGAACCCAAACTGTTTGCCGAAGCTTCTTCCAGTTCTGGCAACCACGTCATTGCATTGCTGACTCGATTTCAAAATAGGGCGACAATTGTTTTCTGCGACTGTGATGAGGCTCGTGCCACCTTTACCGACGGCAATTCGCCGTGTTCCTTCGTTCGGCAAAGCGCCAGCTACTGCAGCCGACAGAACGGAGCTCTTGCTGTTCTTGAGCGCATCGTCACTTCGTGCAATCGCATCCTCAGCTTCACTCGACCTTCTTGCCTTCTGTATAGGTTGCTGTTGGGCTAATAATGTCGCAAACGGATTTCCCTCCTCCTCCACTCCGTCTCCACTGTCGCCTGTTAGAAAAATTGGTTAAGGTTTTATCAAGCAGCCACGATAGCGACATCGATAAAAGCCAACGAACCAAGATTTAGAAGAAGCGCTTGCTGCTGGCGTGGGAAGATCTGAGTCGTTTCTCCTGCCCACTTTGCTGCCGATGGAACTTCCGCACAAGGCAGTGGGAGGGTGTATGTAGTGTCAGGAGACAATAGGAGATTGCGAGTACACGAGTCCGCCTCCAGATCGTAGTACACGACTCGCTCCTCGTCCTCGTACAGCATCAGCGAAAAGAAACTACTAAATAATGGCTGATACACTGGTACACTTAAGTTGCGCAACTAGGCCATAAAACAATGTTGCCTTCGTGCCAAGATTGCGAGAAACCATAAGAGGTAGGTTGGAAACACATTTAAAAAAATAACTTTTGAGACTGGGTTAGTAAGGTCGTTCACTAGAAGGTTGTATATCTTCCTGCATGCCTTCTCTGTGCAAGGTGCTATCTGAGCTTGTCACACCATTCTTCAAATTGGGGCCTACATGGGGAGTTTGTCTACGTAGTCGACCCTGACGGTGCGCTGGGGAAAGACCGTAATCCGCTGAGCAATGATCGTCATTGAGAGCGTTCGTTGTATGTAGTCGACCCGAAATTGAGTTACCTGAAGTGCTGGTTTTTTGGTACGCGCTGAACGGCACATGTTTTGCTGGGCAAATTTTTGATGAGTGCACCTCTTCTTTAAACGTCGATGTAGACGTCTATGCTGTAATGCACAACCATCTCGATACTAATTCGACTTTGAGACTTTAAATCTTGCTAAGAAGGAGCGGAGACGCATGGCGCTCATCGATCAGGGCAAGCTGGAGAGAGTCTGAAGTGGACGAGTCGGTAAACGACAACAGTGCTGTATATCTTTTAATGGGGGAAATCGATGCGATCATGTGAAGTCGACACCATAATCATTTGACCATGAAAAAAAGGTCGACATTATAGGATGAAGCGGGCTCTTTATAATTCACTACATGGCATTATACTAAGGCCAGGACGATAGTGGATTCGCGTCTGAAATGCCGTGGTCTAAGCCAGCCATACCTTGTATGGCTATCAAAACCACTTTTATCCATCGGTATTGCTCAGTAAATAGCGCGCCCTCCCTTGTGCATTAAATAAGCCGCGCATTTGATGCTTTGATTTGGGGCGAATCATGTCCCTTACGACATGCAGCGAAGGCTGTGGATTACGAGCATTTCCCAGTGGCTTATGTGCCAGTCTTAGGTCCGGACTCTTATCCTTTTTACCATCAGTGCCTATTTTCGTCATTCTCATGACCTACACGTCGACCAACTTGATTTTGTGTACCCACCGATAACTCTTCTGCTTTCTAGTTATGACTTACTAAAACTCTGCAATAATCAAAGCGATTATCGCTGACCTTCAATTTACCCGGGTTTGTGGCGCTCTAGTCGCACCTGGCCAAACACGTGTGCATAGAATACAGGATAACGATGCGTTTGACGTTATCGATCGTAAAAATCGCCACGCTTAAACCACCAATTTTGACTCTATCTCTGTTAACAGTGGTTAGTGCATTCTCAAGTTGCTGTTCTCGTGAAGCCTCACAGTGGCTGACTCTCTTGGACAATAATGCGGTGAACGTATTTACCGATTGTTCTTAAGCTCATGAGAAACGACCATGATCTGCCATCCATCGTGGTTGTGTTAGCCGCTAGCAAGCCAAGCTTGCAAACTCGGCCCGTGTTAGGGAGCACGAAGCTTTTTTAACATTAATTTTGTCTTGTTGACCTTTTATCTCTCGCTAAGGCTTAATAAATCCTGTGTTCTCAGCAGGCCGTCTCCTGCCTTAAGGATGTGACCGCTTTCCGGCAGCAGACTGACAGGCCGCGGGTATTTCCTACCCTAAATCTCAACGTGGGGACACCTTAATTGCAAATGGTGGATGCGATGTGGGCATATGCTGACCTATAGCTCGGAAATTTATCATCACAGCATAGCTATGAACCTTCAAGACTTAACCGCCCAATGGGTTTCGGCTATGTGTCTTATTCCCCTATTTATGCCACTTCCAAGCTAAACTCGATTCTCAATGCGACTTTCACGGTCTTCCCAAATGAGGTCGGTCATGCACGAAACATCTCCATCCGGGCCGCGCCGGTGCGTAATTCCTTATGTACACCCACTTCTGAACAAAACTTTATAGCGATTATAGCCAAAGGAGTGTGTAACTCGTGGATAACATTCACGAAGTTTGTTGATTGCAATGAAACGTTACTGTCTAAGATACACGTAGGTGGATGGTACAAATATTGAGTTTTGCCTCATCCCACTTTGGAAACGCCGTCTCAACTTGGGCATTACACGCTAGTGTGCATTTGCGTGCTCTCCGATCGAGCTTCAAGCTAAACTTTTTTTCGCTGTTCTTCCCGCAGTAATGCAGACATCGTGGCCAATTCGGCATCTCTGTACCGGAGCACATATCTTTTCTTCGAAAGACGTCGCGCTTAACATGGGCGGCTACAGCTATCCTCCTTTTTAGAGCTGTGCGTTTGCGCTCAACTTTGCTATTGAAACGAGTGAGGGCGGCATATAGTTCCCATGTCGCTACCGTATTGGCCATACGGCTATGAGGCCGAGTATTAGTAAGGTCATGCGCTTTCAGCGACTATGCTGAGGTCGTACAACAACATGCACAGATGGGTCGTGGACTAAGATGTATGTTCTTCTTTTGAGGACCTTTCACCACGTTCGGTCTTAAGGGATCGTAGTGTGCAATAGTCTGATATACTCAATATAACGTCTAAGCGTTTTGGTCCAGCCATAGTTTTGACAATTGGCGCACTTCATTTTCTCAAGTTATGGTGGGGCATCAACTCGTTTTGATATCTTTTAGAAAATTTGGTATGCAAATTGGTATGATTGCCTATCGTGAAACGTAAGTCATCATTTCAAAAAGAATTTTGTAAAGAGGCGGTCAACGTGTAAGCACAATAACGGCGGAGAGGGTTGCCGGCTAGCTACCAAGCCGAGTACCCTTTATGGTGTTCTGACGTACGCTGTTTGACTGAAAGACGCACTTGCAAACCTTAGCACCGCATACCCCACGCGCTGAAGTCACTTTTATTGAGCTGCGCATCCAATGCATCCCGTAATCGTTCTTCTATCGACGGCTAATGCCTGCCAAGCTATTGTACAATTAGTAACCTTAGTGAATTACAAGAGCGCGAGGGTCAGTTACAGCGGAAGAAATGTCGGTTGATCATACATCCGCTGCGAAAGAATAGTACTTGACAGCAATTTCGAGGGCGAGTCACAAGTATGTACCCGACGAGCCGGCTGTGATCGCAATGGTTGCCTACTGCATTGGAGCTCCGGCCTCAACGAGCTTTCAGCGTGAGGCACGCGCAGATCTAATAGCCAGGTTGTTAGCTTCACGAATGTTTATATCCAGCCCTCTGGCAGTCTTTTTTGCTGATTGTTTGGTAATCGTTATAGCCGAACCGAATTTATTGTGCAAAACTCAGGTCAAATTTTTCTTTCTTTACTGGGTGAAATAAATGCTGTAATGAAAGAGGATGTAGCATAGAGTTACGGCTTAGTATTAAAAGGCTTCCTGTTGAAATGAGCCACACAAAAATGGTACTTTTGGTGCATGCCAGACATTCTATCGGTGTTTTGATCGGTTTGCATAGAAAAAATGTCTATTTTTTTAAAGAAATAAGTGTAAAGAAGAAGGAACTTATGTTAAATTGCTAATGTGATAAGAATAACTCATAATTATAGAGAATTTGACCGGTACCGTAAGTGTATCGTTCGTTTAATGCTTCGTTTTTTTATCTGAAAGTGCAACAGCAAACAAGCTTTCTGTGAGACGCTTGAAAGCGTAGTGTCATGCTCAACATTAACGGATGGTTGTGAAAGTTGTCGAATGCAAATAATCATAGGCACGTTTGCGGTTGCCTTGGCTCTAATTAAGAAAGTCGCTCATTCGTGGGCTTTTCTATTAAGCCTTTATTTTAGATTTTTTTTGCCTTGCTCTGCTCGAGGTTTAATGATTTGTAGTTTGAATGATAAAGACCACTTACATATTAGGTAATGTTACTTAAACCATCGAGCCTCCGTCAAATGCCTGAGACAAATCACAATTTCGTGTTCTGGATTTGCCGTGTTTGGTCTCAAAACGAAAGCTGCCATTCATTCTTGCACTTTGATACAATTTGTCAAGTGGGGTCAAAAATTGGCAATGACGGGTGGCTCCCCATGCAGCTCCCATTTTTCGAGCCGAATTACACCGCGCCAACCGGAAGTGCTGCGAAACGTAGGCCACCACCTCGCGACGTGGGAGAAATGCATCGAGATCGGACGGGTGGTAGTGTACTTCCTCGGCTCACTGCTTTTTCTAGTCGGCTCCATCTACTTCTATCCTGAATACTCCGTTCTGTGGCACGGCGATGCTGGCGTATTTGCTAGTTGGTGTTATCTCATTGGCTGTGCTTTGTTCTTCACGGGGGCCAATTTCGACTTTATCCAGACCGTCCGCTACAACCACGGCACACAGCTGCGTCAGGTCTTACGCGCATATGTCGCCTTGACCAACTACATGGCTGCTTCCATTTTCATGCTTGGAGCGCTCTATTTCCTGCCTACCTGGTATCCAAAGGCACCCGAGGTCGGTTGCTGGTCTTTCTTCGTCGGCTGCATCCTCTTTTGTGTCGCCGCCATTGCTGAGGTTTTCTTCATATGCACGACCCACAGAGACCTCCAAACTAAAGGCTTCAACATTCAAAATATTTTCTGTTGGGGCGGCGTCGCGGCATTTGGCACTTTTGGTGGCGCGTTGCTCTTTATCCTTGGCAGTTGGTACTACCTTCCGCGGTATATCAACCTAGTCGATGGCGGAAAACACTACATGGATAAGGCCATCACTTTCTACGTCACTGGTAGCGTGTTCTTCATTATCAACAGCTTGGCAATTATTCCAGACGTTTACCGTGCGGTAAAGCTCACCGCAGGACGCAAAAACGACAAGCCCTAATTCGGAAAATACTGACATAGACATCGTACGTATCCGACCGAAAATTATTATTCCAATCTTTTTTTATGAATTGTTTCACGTGATTAAAATACTAAATTAGCAACATTATCTTGTATGGGTTGGCACACGTTGCTCCAAGTAACACGTGCAGCAAATCACACACATTTTGTATGGAGATCTCGTCGGTGATACGTATATAAGATAATAGGGGATATCCTAAAGCATCACGCTTGATCAGCCATGCAAATCATGATAAAGACTGCATGCTTTTAAACTGCTCAGGACTATGTGGAAGTTGTTTACAATCATGATAGTCATATTAATTATCTAGCTTGTATCCGCAATGAGTGTACAAGATGCTAGAAGGCATAATAAATTACAATCAGCCAAGCGAATGTCGAACTTTAGTAGACAATATCTGTTTTTATTGCTAAATTGATCTTGATATTGCTGCAGTGGCTTGTTGTATTGAAAAAAATCGGATTAAAACTTTGTGTCAATGTGAATCATCATTATATATGATAGCACCGCAAGTACAGGCCAGAATATTATTGTCACTGAGATTTTATATTGAACAAAAAGCTAAATGAGGTACGCAATGAAGCATAAGAGATCATTTTATCCTCCACTATCAATCTTTTAAGGCTCTACCAATGTGCCGTGAATTTTGTGCGGTTACTACATTGGATTTACTCATGTGACGTCCAGTTGCGGCGAATTACGTCCCTATACACTGAACTCTCGACGAGAAGTTTTAAACTGAAAGTTGTACGCTCCTCTCCGAACTACATATTTCGCTGCACATTTAGATTTGCACTCTTTCGTCGTATAAGCTTTACAAAAAAGAATTTAGTGAAAAAAAATCTAAAAGAAGCGTAAGAGCGATGCTCGACCGTGGTCATAAGATGTTTGATGTCCGAATAACCACACGTCTATCAGGAAAAAGAGGTACAGTTTCTTTACGTACAATGTGACCTTTCATTTCATAACACAATAGTAATAGTATTGTTATAGAAGTATACTGTCTTGACAATTAATCTTCCCGTCTTTTCACTTTCCTTTTCTTTCATCAAAATGTAGTTGCCCTTCTTGTTGCTCAACGTTCTGGCTAGTGTCAGCGTATAATTCGAGTGCGATTCAGCTTGAAATTTCTAGCAACGTTCGTTCCGTCCCTTCTTTTAATGAAACGATGCCGATCGACGACGAAGGTGAGCACGGCAAAAGCAACAGTGCAGAAGAAAACAGAGGGCTACGGGATCGACGTGTCACAAAATGGATGCCTTTCCTAAAGCAGTCGAACGTCAGAGCCGATGAGAGTCTCCATGGGATGAGCGGACGTAAAGTCTGTGTCAGCTCAATTGGCTGACAGAACGTCTCAGGACTTTTTCGAGGATAAAATGATTAGGCTATGACATCTGAGGATTCTGAAAGCATGTAATCATTATCTATCCTTAACATAGACACGTACAACTTAATCAGTACACGCCGTACTTCCTAGCACAAGTCTTCAATCATATGCCCACAAGTACCAATTATTAAATTTCACACAAAAGAGCTTGGCCTAGGCTTATTATGGAAGGTATCGGATCTTCTGGAATCCCCCCGGAGGTAAACGTGATACTCTTCTTCAAAACTTACCTTAGCGTCTAGCTAAGCTCCGCTAGCACTACCACCTGTTGGAGGCGCTGGCAATGGCCGTTCAATTGTGCGCAACACATCTTCACAGGCGATTGGCATAGAGATACGAGCTGCATGTAACAAAGCGTAATATAGGTCCGTGGGTAACGTATCTTAACAGGCGGGTAACATACGACCACAGGAGGATATTGACGCCCAATAAGAGAAGGCGACATGGCTTCGCTAAAGGAAAATGAGGATGTGCTACTTTTATGATTCCTGGGTGAAAAATTTGACAATATAGCTATTCGTTGTGTCACAGTATGCAAACTTCAGTTAGATTTACTTCCAAAAATACCAGCATCACTGAATCTCAAGGAGCTCGAAAATATCAAATTCTTGGCTGGATTTAAGCTATAAAGATTTAAAAGCGTTACTATGATCGGGCACCTCTCAAAATGATACAAACACATTCGCCGTTGGTGAAGATGTCTTGGAACAGCATGGGCAGCGTGCGACACGCCTTAGCTCAAGGCTCACAGCAATGCGATACATCCTTCATTAACCAATTTCATCGTTGTGGTATTCAGAGTCATCTTTGTCGTCCACCAGCAAGAAGAGTTCGACACGAGATAAACCTCGTGTAAAGCATAAACTACTATGTCACAAAGCAATTGCCACTGCCATCGGAGCAGCGTGAGCTTACTTCTTTCTATATCAAATTCATAAATATGGGAACCTTCTTATATGGGTATATTTAAAGGATTTTTCACAAACCTTTTGAGTTCACTACCGGTGTAGAATCTAGTTACATGCTAAGCAATGCCAACTTTACCACGAGACTGGCGTAGAGAAAATCGAAGCCCTTCTTCTCGAAACGACAAAGATTGGCATGGGGCGAGAGTCCTCTCTGCCTTTATATCGCAAGTCGCAACAAACGTTTATTGCAATGAGAGTGGTATATGGTTTCATTACACAAATATTATTCGTAAAATTTACTTAACGTGGTGAATGTGCCGATTTTGCCGTTCTGTTACAAACTGAAATCTGGCTTTTCGTAAGGTCTGTAGCATTATCATACCCAGTGATGAACTAGATCTTTTAGCACTTTAGGCTGGCTATATTGCCCATGGCTTTTAAAGAGTTAGACACAGAAGCATGTGCATTCAAATGTATCAGCATGTTCAAGTGCTGGTCTCTTCTGAGCACAAGGGCAATCTTCTCGATTAAATACGGTGTACAAAAGACGAAAAGTAGCGACAAACCGTGCTTACAATAAGCTGAATAGTGCAGCATTACTGAGTCGACACCTTTATTAAAAAAAGGCCATGTTGCGTAGTAGCATGTCTGGGTGCACGCTGCTCATTAAATTGGATTTGGTAGATGGCATTTACTAAATACTAGTAAGGGAGCCAGGTTCATCCCTAACGGCGGTAATCGTGTCTATCGGCATGCTATGGGAGAAGTAAGCTATATATCAAACGCCCTAGCGACGCTCCACCTTCTAGTCACACTATTGCTTCGACCGAATTTCGCCCAAACACTCTTTGACAATATATTGGTCCGTAGCCGGAGCAAAAAAATCATTTGGCTATAGAGGCCCATTCATTAAACCTCTTAGAACTATTGTATATTAAAGTTGGACCACGAGGAGTCCGAGCAGGTAAAAGCCGTTTGGGCTTGGCCTATGTCACGTTGCATAGCAACATTGATGAAGAAGTTAGCCATTTGCATGAGCACAATGCGGGCTATGAGGGCCTACTTCAAAAGGACATTGATGTCCAAGATGCTTTTAATAGTATCACGAAAAGCCTTCGACAGGTATCTGCTCTGGCTTTGCCTGACTAAGCAAAGCTGCCTAGCATGACGTGCAGCACTTGACCTGCAATTCGGTATGAACAAAGCTATACCTTCTGTGACAAAACACTATCTGCGATGCATTGTGAAGTTTTAAAAGCATCTTCTGCGGTGTATGATTTTTTGTGTAACATGTTATTCCCCAATGTCGGCGGCAAAAACGTCCCACATGACCCGTAGGACGGCAAGATGGTTGTCATTCGCTGCAAAATATACTTTTCGCGTTAAATTTTTTTTGGCATGCTTGATGAGCCTGCCTTACGTGCTTTCTAGCAGGACAAACTCTTCGCTTCATTGACAAATTAATCAGTCAGGGCTAACCTAGTGCCCTTACGTAATCCTTCATCGCAAGCAAGATGCCAAAGTCAAGTGCCCAATTTCTCGACAGCGGTTGCTGCTGTATTGAAGAAGGCAGAGATCTACGCCAACGTATGGTGGATCTGGTAAATAAAATTTGAACCATTGATCCAAACTTCGAAGTCCTAGTGTACGATTAAAGTGTCAAGGTACATAATGCGGCAATTAGCGGCCATTGAGACCTGTATTCGAGCTTTATACAACGGGCTTCTTATATAGCTAGCCAGATATTTCTTGACATGCTGGGGGAGAATGGCAATATGACTACAGTGACGTTCGTGTACTGCCAAAGATAATGACACATTTGGCGCCTGTTTCAGCCAGTATAACTAAAGACTAAAAAATAGATCCAATTTTATATTTCCGTGACTACTTAGACGGATAGAGACCCTCAACTTACCGTTGTGCTTTGACGAATGCTGTCCTAATTAATGAGAATTGGTTTGACTATGTCTTCATGGTCAGCCGAAAAGAGCTAAGGATGTGCTTAACGCCACACTGCACAGTATGCGTGTTGGGGAGCCATATTTTTGAGCAAATAGCTATCTATGGTTGATTTTGCACTAGAAAATGCGATCTACGTATTGACAATCTTTACATTCCTTTATTAAAGACGGGCTGCGATGCCCAATAGTTCAGTTTGTTGTTATACTAGTTAAAGCTAAAGAAAGTTTTTAGAGTTTTTAGAGTTTTTCTACAGTTTTTGTTATTTAATTTTTCTCAACTTATATGCTTGTAGCACGCGTGTAGCCCAACTCATAAGGGCCATGAGGAACGGTAAGCCTTCTGCTTTTTTGTAGTTCATCAACTTCTTTAGTGTACGCTTTAGTACAACTGCATCTAGCTCAAGCGAGAAAGAGGATCGTAACAGTTTTGTTTTCTCAGGTCTCCAGTTTAGTATTAGTGACCTTGCGGAAACAATTCCTAACTTTGCAAAGAGTCGGCTGAGCATAAACAGTCGAGCCAGCGATATTATTAGACACGCCGATTGTAAAAATCTGGATTATCATGGAACAAGAAGAACCAAAATTACTGAGTTTTAACTAACGGGGACCTTTACCACACGCAGAATAAGTTTGGTTTGTACGCACAAGATGAAGTTGTTATTCAACCTGTTGCGGTTGCAGAAAAACATAAATCGGTGAAACTGCTTGACCGCCACGAGACGATGTTAGAGTATCTAACAATTTATGTGGAAAGATTTTGGTCCCTCGAGACCTTGAGTCTCTTTAAGTCTTGCGAAGCCCCCTGCTCAATTTTGATGTGGATATCCTGAACTCGATCTTGCTGGTATGGCGAGTACCGGTCAGTTGGTACGAACGGCACCTTGTCTACTTAATTGTGCACAAAAGGGTTCGATTTATGCACTTAAAGCCACCATACGTCCTTCGAACTTTTCGGCAAGTCAGCTCTAAACATATAGGATTGACTTTATCAACAGCTCGTGGTGTCGAGAGCCTTAATACACAAAGCTATATTAGCTAATTGTGTCGTGCTGGAAACGACTGAGCCATCGAAAACGACAAGAAGTGCGTAAAGTCACCATCAGAGAAAATACATGGAACTAGCCGGAGCCAACATTTTATGAAGCTGTCAAACTGCTCGTTGTATAGCGCCCAAGATCTACTACGTGAGATAAAATAGTCACCGATTAATAGATCATTCCTCTGCATCTGCATGCATTAAATGTAAAATCAAAAGGTCAGTATGACTGCTGTATCTCAATACCTATAAATGTGCTTACACCGCTCGCTGCATAAAAAACGGTAAGAAATTCCGTTTGCAATGCTTCTTGCGTGCAAGCGCAACCAACATTTCATGCAATCTGGCATATTGTAGGAGCGCATGACGGTGGACCCGCCTCCCGAGCGATCCATTCCGCTCCGCTTCAGACTTAAAAAGCCACAAGATGCATCGCTTTGTGCTAAGGACATTGCGCTTGTACAATTCAAGTAGGTGCTTTGAAACATGGCGCGGTAGCTAATGCATAAGCAAGTGTTCGTATTACCACAAATTACATATCTATCAAATCACAAAGGAACTTCAAACTGTATTCAAACGTGCCCTACACAAGCGATAAGCATTTGCAAGTCTCTTGACTACCGCAGCTCGATGTCTGTATACAGTTCGCTTCGTTTCTAGCACAGCGGCAAGACTGTCCTACCTGTAATTTTTTACAGGCACCAAATTCAAATTTGTAATTTGGGCAGATTATATCCATTCCGGTATTCTTTCAGTCACCTCAGTTTGCAAACTGGTATACAAATCGGTACAGGCAACAAGAGCCAACGTCCTAATTTAGGGTCATCTGAACGTAAAGCCAGCTTTTAGTACATTAGCTCGGCTGAATGTGACGTCCCATTACATGACTTTCGGCAAAATTTGATATAAGCAAGATTCGACAAAGCTGCAACAGAAAAGAAGCATGCGTTGTCAATCGGCAAGTCATTGGGTGCGGAGGAGTCGCATTAATCGAAATTTCGTGGAAAAATAAGATTTTTGGGGTAAAAGATAGGAATAAAATGCAAACGCGTGAGCATCCGATGAATTTATTGGCTCGGGGTGCCCTTTCATGGTGTATATGAACCCAGGTGATGAGTAATGAGGGCCCGTTGACTCCACTTCAAGTATAATTAAGTCAAGCATTTTCGGCTCAGGCAACTTCTTTGCTTTAGCTGCGGCTATTATGGGTACATGATCTATGCCTGCTCCAAAGGAGACAGACGAAGTGGATTTTCCGTCTCGCCTAACGATTTTCAACGGCCGCTTACCAAAGCCGCTTTTTCTAGCCAGGGAAACGTTGGTCAACAAAAGGGTTATTTGACCTACTGGAAAGAAGTGAGTGAGTGTGTGAAATTGTGCACCATGTGAAGTAAGCCCTTGCGAGCTTGACAGCACTTGCAGAAGGATAGCAATGGAGGGTCCCTTTCTCACACAAACCTTTTTACTAAGACCGTATCGAAGAATTATGCACGCCACGACAGATCTCTCTGCTGTAGGTCGCGAGCTCAGTCTTCATATGTATGTTATACGACAGAAATTACAAAGTATCGAAGTAGGAGATTTAAGCACCTTAAAGCATGTTTTCAAGTCGACTAGCCCCTAGATTTATAAAAGTAGCTACACATCGAGCGCCACGTCATATCGCTGCGACACTGTATCTGCTCTTGTACCCAAAAAGCTAAAATTCTTGTCACGGTATCAAAGTGTGTAGCAAACCTGTAGTGGACTCATTGTCGGTAACATAAAGTTTTGCGGCCTTCCACACACGGCGATAATGTGCCTTTCCTGTAGTTTCACTGTCTGATTTATGTATTAAGTTGCAGACACATGACATCCTTATTATTGCAGCTGTGGAAAGGAGTAAATTTGACGAAACAAGTACATCACTTTATATGCTATCTTCTTGTGGGTGACTGTTTACTATCTTTATTTTTAAATATCGAAGTGTGAAAACAATACAAATTGAAGACTGATATAAAATCGAGTCTACCCTTTTTCTAATAAGCGAAAGATTCGCTACCACAATTATATTAGGAGGCTTGTTTTTTTTTAAATGTCGTTTGTCGTGCATAAGTAGAGCATTTACTGGCTGGAAGCTGTCGAGCGCCATTCAAGCAGTCAGCTTTTAGCATAAAAGCTCGGCTTTATGTGACAATACGCTGAATTCTCCCCCTTTTTAAGTCCAGCTATCCTATTCTCACCTTTTTATAAGTTTTATGAGATCTTTAAAATATATAAGCGGATATTATTGCCCGACCAGGAAAAAAGGACAACGCAAAGAAGGGGTACATGTAAATATCCAGGTCGCCGCCTGAATGCCATATAAGTAAATTCACGCTGGCTGGCTTGACAAAGTCAGGGCTTTTTGAGTTGGTAACAAAGGGTTCAAGCAAAATATCATACGTTGTCTTGTAGCTTTTTCGGTCCTTGCATGCAACTTGTTGCTTCACTATCATTTTTCATTGCATTCCTCTTCATCAAAACGTTTGCGCAACGATTTCGCCGCGGCAGCGGCAATATACTCAACTGTTAATTCTTGAATGAAAACGTTTGAACGCCTCAATAAAGAGCTCCGCTGACGTCTGCAAGATTATGTCAACACTATTCTACCACGTAGCCGACCGACTGAAGCTTGCGTCTCACCGACTTCTATTTGCCGTCGTTTACGCAATCTTTGCCTCGAATCGGGTGCAATGAACCTAGTCGAAAAGATTTAGATGTCGATGTTTGGCACAATTTGCGTGGCAACTGGACGCGTACCAATGTATCTATAAAGCGTTCCTTTTGCACAATTTGCGATAGTAGCCGCTCCTACTGCTATAAAGACAAGTCATGAAGATAAGGCATCATCTTATCTTTTCTCATTGACTTGTCTTTTGATGCCTTCAGTGATAGGCACGCCATAATTGTAGTTAAGAATCGCTCACCAACCCTTTTTTTAAGAGTTATTATAAATTTGCTGTCATTTTCATTTTCCTCGTCGCTCGGATAGATGTCCACAGTATTAACAATGGCAATTTGTGAGGTCGTATATCAAGACTAGTGGTTTATCATACACAACGGAGACTTTGCTAAAGTTATCCATCTAAATTCACCAAGTAATTAGTTGTCAACTTTAAAGCAGCACTCGGGCAGACTTCGACAACTCAAAGTATCAAGTACGATTTGTACGGTCAAATACGACACTACAATGTCTGTCATGACGCAAGTATTGTCATCTGCTTCTTTTTAATCGAAAGAAGAAATGGAGAAGCGTGCGAAGGAATGCGCGATACTAAAGCCGAAGAAGCGTTCATAAATCAAGTTGGATTTAGTCCTGAATCAACATGAGAGTGACCGCAGAAAAGAAGAAGGCGCAAGCAACTTGGTACTTTTACCATAAAGCAAAAAATGTATAGCAGAATCAAAGAGTTTTCGGTCGAATTGAATATCGCATAAAGTCGATGAATGGTCCGTAGGATTGGAATCAAAGTGCATTCCTTCGTGGCCACGGTCATAGCACTAGATTTAGATGGATGATACATGAGGGTTGATTGATGGAGTACCCCTCAAACGCTGCGCTGCATGCTTGTTTGCGCTTTTTGCTTGATTAACAATTAATTCCAAAACCTCATCCCCATCCTTCGAAAGCCTAGCATAATTAATCGCCAGCACAATTTCGTCCATCGTGCGTTTCTCCAAGAACAGATCGTTCAAGTACTTCAATGAAAGGTCCAGTTCCTTCTTCGAGAGTTTATCGATCTTCAAGTAAGCGTTGACGTAAGTCAGCCACGGGCTGAACAGATCGCTTTTTATAAAATTTTCCCACGGATTCAATACATTGCTTTCCATAACATCGCCCCACTTTCGATCTTGTGACTGTCGAGTCAGAAATGCTAAAGCGTCCGCAGGAGTCTTGCGAGACGCGAGCCAAGCATTAACAACCAATCCTATTGTTTCCGGCTTTTTAAGCATTGCAGTCAGCGTCAAGTCGACAAATTCCTTGCCCTGTTTCAGCTGATCAAGCTGTTCCATAAGCTGGATGCCCTTGTCTTTATGGCCCCTAATGATTTTGGCAAGCAAACGATTGACTTGATTTGTACGCTCGGCCAATTTGCCTTCGTCTGTCAATCGATCGAAATTTAAAAGAAGAGGCTCATGGAGACTCTCATCGTCTCTGACGGTTGACTGTTTTAAAAAAGGCACCCACTTTGTCACACGTCGATCCCATAGCCCTCTGCCTTCCTCTGCACTGTTGCTTTTGCCGTGCTCACCTTCGTCGTCGATCGGCATCAACCCATAAAAAGGAGGGACGGAACGAACGTCGCTAGAGGTTTCAGGCTCAATCACACTTGAGTTGATGGCGACGCATACGTTGACACTAGCCAGAACGTTGAGCATCAAGAACGGCAACGTCATGTTGATAAAAAAAAAGGAAAGTGAAAAGATGGGAAGAGTGATTGTCAAGGCAGTTAGGTTACAAGCATACGCTTACTGTTATACAGCAATACTATAACTATTACTACTTGCGAACCGCACCTCTTTTTCCTAACAGACGTCTAATTTCGCTCCCGCGGTTATTGCGGACATCAAACATCGTCCTCGTATAATCACTATCGATACCGCCCGAGCATCACGCTTATGCTTCGGTTATAAATAAATTCTCATTTATTTTCTTTTTGTAAAGCTTATTCGATGAATGGTTGCAAATCTTGAAGTACTGCGGTATATATTGCTCGGAGAGGCGCGTATACTCTGTCTAAAACTTCGTCGAGAATTTAGTGTATAGGGACGTAATTCGCCTTACCTGGACGTCACATGAGTGAATGCAAGCCGGTCAAGTGGCCTTCTCTTTGGTTCGGCAAGGCGCAGTAAAAACTGAAGTTGCGAGGGCAGTGCAAGTACTATAATAGAGTTGGTGGTCAATAGACAAAAGTGCTTCGCGGTACATAAGTTTTGCTATGCTTAAACGTCATTACCATTGTTGCCGTTGTCGTTGCCTTATTACTTATCAGAGCATTAAGGCAACTATTTCCACACAACGCGACAAGTGCGGCAGTGAGATTTTCTATCGATGGGTTGCCAAGGAGCATGAGCTTTGAGAGAAAGGTAGTGGGCTGAAAAGTTTATGTTCATTAGGCGAAAAGAATTAAAGAGTATTCATCCAAATATAATGTACTATATCGTCGATGGTACGTAGTTTAGAATCGCAATATGGCCACAGTAATACCACTCACCTTTCATATATAAAACGGGAGAATACAATGATCTCTGATGCTTCATTGCATGCCCATTTAAGCTTTCTCTTAAGATACAATCTTATAAACAACATTAGTCCCGTCTTGAGTTATTTTAGCTCGTTCGAGAGCCAGCTCCATGGCTTCTATCGTGAGTCCTTCGTGCACAAACAATCGTCGAACGAACCATTCCAGGGAGTTTCTGTCGTCATGCGTGAGCTCAATCTTTGTCCAATATGCGTTGACGTAGGTCAGCCACGGGCTAAACAGATCGCTTTCAACAAATTGCATCCACGTAGATCTTGTATCGGTTTCGCTTAAATGAACATGTTGTAACAAGAAGGCGAAAATTTCTTCGGGAGTTTTGTCGGACGCGAGCCATGAATCGACGGCTAATTGCACTGTTTTGGGGTTTTTAAGCAACACTAGCAGCGTTGCATCGGCGAATTGCTTTCTATTGGTGTCTTCTTGCAGCTTAACAAGCATTTCCACCACCGAAGGATCCATGTTACTATGGTCCATCAATTTTTTACTTATACGCTCGACCAATTCGTGTTCGTCTGTCAATGTGGCAAAATGCGATTCGAGCTCAGCATGGTCAATTTTATACTTTTTGACGCTTGACGGTTCGAACAAGGCCGAGACTTTCGCAACAACTTTGTTCAATAGCTTTCTGTCTTCCTCTGCAGTGCCGCTTTTGCCGTGCTCCGCTTCGCCGTCGACCGGCATTGTTCCATTAGAAGATGGAAAACCCTGTCGCATAGAGTGGGAGACAAGGCGATCGTCGCTATAGTTTTTGGACTGACCCACGCTCGAATTGAGGGCGACGCATACGTTGACGCCAGCCAGAAACTTGAACACGAAGAGCAGTATCATTCCAATGTTTAAGGGAAAATTACAAGATGAAGGGGATTCTTAGGACCCAATCTGAGGGCAAATATTACTCTTTTAGCCAAAGACATTTTATCTGTCGCAATGTTTAGTGATACCCGCTCTTTTTATTGATATTTATTATTGTGTGTGCTCAGGACTGATCGGTAGCCAATCCTTTGGTTTACAGCTGGTTATCAGCATATCAGTATTATTTTGTGCCTGAAGTACACGATAGTGCGAAGAAAAAAGTCACTCTTCTAGTTTCATTTTGCAATGAAAGGACGGATAATACTGTAGCGCAATCAATCATACCTGCTATTCCTAATACGCGACTAATTCGCGTTATTTGAGATAACTTTTTTTTTGTAGCCCGTATAAGAACCGGCCAACTAAATAACAAAACCAGTTTGGCGCATACAACCGGCTTGTGTATCTACTAGAGAATCTGCTCACCGTATACTACAGTTCTTTTTTTTTGTGTAGCTATAATGACGATGAAATATCATGATAGTTACAAACCCGAAGTGAAAAAAAGACTGCTTAATAAAGGAGAGTGGCGTACAACTTTCTTTTAAAAGCGAAATCTCGTCGTCGCCGCCTGGACCTCACGTGAGTGAAGCCACGCTTCGTCAAATGATAATTTCATCTGGAAGGCAACAAGACTAAAGTTGCCGCTTTGTGACGTGGCCGTAAGAGCAATGTAAGTATCACAATAGAGCTGATGGTCAATGGGCAAAAGTTTTGGGTACCAAGTCGCAATACTCAAGTCTTTGCTCTACTTGTACATCATTGCCACCGTTGCCGTTGTCGTTGCATTACAAATCATTAAAAATCTTACGCGATTGAAATGACACAGCACAACAAGTGCGTTTTAGTGGCGGCAATGGCCTTTTTGTAAAAATCGGTTGTCAAGGAGTATGATCGTTTAGAGAGAAGTCTAGATTTTTTCTCAAAGATCATACATCTAAATTGCTTTAAATTTACTGCACCAACCGCACAAAATTGATGGCACGTTGGGAAAGCGTTATAAGAACGATAGTGGAGGATAAAACGATCTCTTATGCTTCATTGCGTGCCTTATTTAGCTTCCTGTTCAATATAAAATCTCAGTCACAATAATATTCTGGCCTGAGATGTTTCAACTTGATCGACAGCATGCTGCACTTCTTCGTCGAGTGACCCTACATAAAAAAGTGATTAACAAACTACAATTCTTACCCAGCTAATTGCCGTCGTCATTGAGCTTCACACTTATAATGATAGCCTTTAATAAAAATTCTATCACCCTCAAATAATTCCCCACAAACTTTTCCGATTTTGCTTTTAATCTTTGCAGTTGATGCATTTTCATAAGGAAACCGTTTCCTGGCACAATTTATTCTTAGATTATTTTTCAGCATAGGCTTTTCTTGTCTACTAATTATAATTATCGCATATCGATTTGCACTTTGACATTAAACAAATATTTTTTTATTATCAACACTCGATTCTAGGCATGATAACCAAGTTGTGTAAATATAGCTATATAAAGCTCTATTTGGAAAAATCTTCATGATACAAACTAAAATACACAACGACACATGAGTTCTAATCAAAGCGCAATTTAGTAAATCTGTGATTATTTGTCAATACATCATAAGTGGTGATACCTACCATTTGCGGTTGGGATGTTCCTTTCGCCAAACACGCCGTGGTTCAAAAAGCTGAAAACCACGGCTCACGAGCCGTCTAGTATGCCACAGAGATTTAAGCTACCGGAACCCACGCGCTAGGACTAAGCTGTCACTATCGCGGGATGCTGGTAGCAATCCGACCCATATTGGGACCGGGTTCCGTACCCCTCATTACACTATGGGGCTTTTTCGGTCAGTGGGGCGTCCCCCACCCAACCCTTAACCCAAACGGGCGCGAGTTGGTAGGGCAGTCACACACTCGGGTGTGATGGCTCGTCCACTTTAGTGACCTATCTCCGGCTGCCTTAATTCGAATCCTATGGGTATCGAACCAGGAACCTCCCGGTCCTGGGTCGAACGGCTAACCGCTCGAGCCACAGGGTCGGTGTTTAGTACGCCACACAGGAAACACTCAGTAGGCGCGATTGTTGAGGCAATGTGGACGTTCTATTAACCTTCGGCTGTCCTTGTAGACTTGGCAATTACGTTTGACGCTTTACAATCTAGGGAAGTCAGCCGCATTTTGATGCTTAACAAGCATGATTACTTTATATTGCAAGAGGAGCGAGAGTATGGATTTGGATGGGTCTTAGGAAAAATTTGGTAGCGCCGTGTAGTCTTGAAGCTGAGTGCGGGGTATGACGTCATCCTGCGTTCAAAGACCTTAGATGCCACCCGTTTTGCTCCTAGAAAGCAGAATGCGGACGCTGGACCAAATCGGTGAGCGTGTTGGACTTTGGAAAGATAGATTTGGACACTAATAGTATTGAGGCGTGTGAGCTACGGAATGGTGCTCGTGAAATGCAACTTTCGCTGCGTGTAATAGATGTCATAATTGGCGCTCAGCAAAGGCAGTGTGTAGAGTGGCGCATAAACAATTGTATTATATTTGCAAGAGACAGCACTCACTCCATGCTATAAGTGACGTGGTCGGCTCCCAACAAAAGCAGTAGCGCTACATGTGACGTGGCATGATATCCACTGATGATCGTTGCATGCCGTGAGTACAGTGGCTGGCTTTTAGCCAAAAATCCAAGGGCGTGGTCATGACAGTGGCACGTTATCCGGGCTACCTTAGCCGTCGACCAGGATAGCCGGAAGTGTTGGCATTGTGCAGGCACAGCCACTAGTTTAGCCCTAATTTGATTATGAAAACAAGGTTTTTGTAAGGAAAAGCAAATCTGGCGATTCTTGCGAATTGACAGAATTACGCGTCTGCGCTCGAGAGCTAGTTGGACAAGAATTGGTGATAGCGGAGCTGCGACATCCTAAAGATTTTGGCGCGGATAATTATATTTGTCGCACGAGCGTCGAACACTGAATGCTCCTATTACGCAGCATACCTTCAAGCGTACGAGGCGCAAAGTCTAAAACTCTGCCTGAATTTCAGGCTGAAGTAAGCACGATGTGCCCAGCTTCATTGTCGCATCTACGCCACGCCCTATCTTGAAGGCATCTCCTGCATCCTTGGCCGCAGCAAATTATCGAATGCTTTTTCGACTTCACTGCATTTCGGCACTTGTGCGAGCATATCGGGCTCTTACGGATCACCTCATCCTGGACTGCATTCGCCGGACATCGGTAGCAAAGGACATTGGAGCAAAGACATCGCGAGACTACCTTATTTTTTTTTGATAACAAGGGTCCGAGTTACTATCACATAAATAGTATTCTTGTGTGACGCCGTTGCCAGCGTTAGACCCAGTTTTTTGTGATATAAAGTAGAAAATTTCACTCCAAGAATCCATAGACCTCCACACGGGATCGTCTTACATCGTAGACGCACGGGCAGCGCTGCACTTTTTGCGTCGTAATTTTTCACGGGCTTTGTACAACGTCCTCGGAAAACCTAGATAGGCTGTGAGTGCTGAAACCACTAATAGAGGTCATCTTGAAATTTCTGGTGATTGCTGAGCATTCATCGAAGGCGTTCTACAGTGCGTAGTAACCAACGAAGCCTCCCAAGCAATTGCAGACGGGCGTACTTACTGCTCGTCCACAGATTTACAAATACACTTTTTCCGCTGCAACTAGACCTCGTGCTCTTGCGCCTATTGTAACACTAAAGACCTATACGTAGATTGCGTCTCAGACCCGACTAATACAACCCAACTTTTTTTTTGCAAAAGCGTTCGATCGGAAAACGGTCACGAAGTGAGTGGGTTCTTGCCTCTTGCAGGAACGCGGTGTGTGACGTATATGCGTACAAGTGTGTATATCAAATGAGCGCAGTGTATACCGGTAGCCTCCCAACGACTTTTATGTCGTGCTCGAACTTCGTCGGGGGGGGGGCACTTACCTTCTCCATCCACTGATGCCAAGATTGGCGGGTCATAGTCGACCATGAGGCGTGAGAATTTACTACTTCAAACAGAGGGTTTTCTGACGTGCGTGGCGTGAGTAGGCTCTATACGCAATCAAATCGTAGTTTGATGGCATCGCGCACTCGAGCCGGGATGCCGTACTATATTTGGACTTTGAATTGTGTCCCAAAAATTGAATCGATTTCAGGCCTCGATGCACTCGATGGGGTCGACCGTTGCTTTGGTGGTAGCACCAACAAGTGATCCAAGGTTGAATACTGGTCCCTAAAAGTTTACGGGAATGATGGCGTTGAGTGTGAGGACAAGTCTAGGGCTTACCCTCGAACGATAAAGTCGTTTGACAATGTTGTCGCTTGAACTAGCCCTATTCACAGCTCAAGCGGGTGAAGACTCAGGTTAGTTATCGCAGGAATGTTCGTGGCGTGTCATAATCCCCACATGCAAAGGTGTCTGCGGACCACCGGCAGAATAGAATGGCACGCGTTCCCGCCGCGATGGAGTGGTAAGATTTTTTAAGTCTTATTTGCGTGACCGAATCCTTGGTAGGCTAACCACATCTGGCCCGCTGCAGCACATTTTTCAAAAATGTACTTTCATATGCATTAAATTACAATAATTGCACATCTGTTGTCGCGTTATACATTTGTTGTAGGCGTGCTGCAGGTGAAGCTTTGTAGAAGTTGCAGCCTTAGTTGCAATGCAGTGTTTTAGATAGGTGCAGAAGTAAGTTTTGTGCAGAGGCATTGAAGCGACTTTCTTCGGAGTTAGCTTGGTAACTTAGAATAACGCGGACGATCGGCTGTCTCGGTCATCGTTATGACAAAATTGACTTAACATTTAAGTCAAAGTGATGAATAACAAACATATCTCTCCTGTTGGTATGTATTCCAAGTTTGTAAATCTGGCTTTCCGCTTAAAGAAGCCTTTAATAAAATGTTGACTTCCACAGGCACCTTCCTCGTTAATGGATCGGTTTGCGTGCTGAGATATTCCGAAGGATTGAAAGCAATATAGTCCCTGCCTGAATTATAAGGTTAAATCTGGTGCACCAAGCAGCCCCGAGACTTTTGCTTATCTATGGCCCAAGTTCTAAAGCTTTAAATTAAGCTAATGCACACTTCAGACCGTGGGTAGTGATTTATTGCGACGCCTTTATTGTGTAAGGTCCACAAAAACAACGTTTACACACGTTATGATGTTATACCAGTCCTCAAGTCCACCCTGCTGCCGAGGCGTTTTGCGAAAACTCATCGTTTTTAAGAGGTATTAGTTGTGACGAATGAGGACCCAAAAATTCGCAAGGCATGGCTCATGAAAGATCGCTGTACGACCAATTTTCCGCATTGATAGGGCAATTTACGCGCGTCAAGCTGCGAGGTGGCACATACACGTATGGCGTGCTTTACTGCATTGACCCTGTGACTAGCCACGTGGCATTGTTGTGTCCGTCGGGGCGCGCAGACCTGTCCTACAATGTGAAGGTCGTCTTCGCACACTTTGTGCAAGCGATTGAAAAGGGGGAAGAAGAATGGATGGATCTTCCCACGCTAGCGGCATTGCAGTACGAATTGAACGAGAGCGATGCAAAAATCAGCAACGAGGACACTGTGTGCAGTAAGCAACGCTTAGAAAGAAAACCAGATTTTAAATAAGGACGGCTGAGTTTGTACTACGATCACGACGTAGAGACTGAAATGTTGATGTCGAAAGTTGCAATAGTCGTCTACGTTTCTTGCTGCGATAAAAGCAGTCTCGATACTAATAGTAGAGTCTCTTTCGATGTGGACGAGATTGCACCTATCATAAGCAAGAAAGTGGCTGGAAACGCACGGCCACAAGCCAGTTCACTGGCGTCCAGCAACTGACAAGGCCGTGGTTCTTGTTGCTCCAGCCGGCGAAAAGCCATATCGACCAAGATCAAAACCGTCGCGCACTTAAGCTCGCGGATACCAAAACCGCTCCTGGTGCATGAGATGCACCTTTCATCCAACAGCGACCACAAGGAGAAAAGTTTCACGTTTTGAGCGTGTGCACGTTTCGCGTCGTCGCAAACTTCATTTGGGCGCAAAACGCGCCTTTTCGTCCGTTCATTCGTTCAGTTCTAACCTTTGCGTTTCCATCCTTTCGCTTTCCATCCGAATCTCATAGGGGACAGACACACACTCTGGCTTTTTTTACAATATTGACACTCACGCGCCATTGCTCCAGTCTCCATCCTGCTGACATTGCCGACGTCTGCGCCCTTTACCCCCTCGATGCGCATGTTGCGCGCCGTGCGGGCGCTGGCCAGTGGCCTCCGCAGCCGCCACCGCGACCGCACCACTCCCGACCCGCATCCGTCCCGTCCCTTGACAACACAGAGCAAGACCAACGCGAGAGTTCACGCCGCCAGCAATGCCGTCGCGGCGTCGATGGGCTCGGACGAAACCGTGCGGAATGCCGTCGAGTTCTTAACCCAGGAAGATGCCGAGGACGCGCTCATTTACGCGCTCGTGCACGATCCCGAGTTCCGTCTGGCCTCGGCCCTCGCCACGGTACGGCACTTGAAGAGGCTTCATCCATCGTGTCGTGGCTCATGCGCTTTGCTTTCTTGTCGTAGACCCCGTCGGGCGCCGGCGTGAATGTGCTCCGCGCTTTGTTGTTTGTGTTTGAGAATTACGAAGATCAACTGCGCAAGCTCTTGGGGCTCTTAATGTTCCGCGAGATGGTGCACACGTTGAACTGGAACGAGCTGTTCCGAGCCAACTCGGCGACGACTGCTGTACGTAGACACAACACGGCATCAATCTAGCGGCCACTAAACTGACGTGGGTATGCTATCGTGTCATCTCTGTAGTTACTGCGCGAATACACGTGTGAATTAGGCGGTGAGTTCTTGACCCACGCCCTCGCCGACGTGATCCACGACTTGTGGGTCACGTCCGACGGCTACGAAGTGAATCCACGCTATTTGCAACCACAGGACGATCTGCGCGCCAATCAGCAGCGACTCGAAGCGCTGGCCGAGCGCACTTTGGACCACATCTTTCGGGCAACGTCGCTCTTTCCGTACCAAGTGGCCAAGATCTACCGCGTGCTGGAGCTCGAGATGATGCGTTTGATTGAACGCGACCGGCGAAGCAACGTGTCGTTGCCTCGACTCAGTGCTTTGGGTGGCCGCAGCAATAGTGTCGTGGCCTCGGACGCCAGCACCACTCAGCACACAAACTACGTTGAGCGCACATCCATAGAAAGCAATGGGCTAGGAGGCCTCCCTCGACTCAGTTCGATTGAAGAGACGCTGTTTGAAGAGGTCCTGTCGCCGTCGAATAGCGTGACGGGCACGGGCTCGACCGTCCCGGCGCCCAAGGAAGAGTTTTACATGCACTTGGGCGGCCTGGTCTTTCTCCGCTTCCTCTGTCCTGCGCTCGTGGTGCCCCACAAAATGAACTTGACGCCCGGCAATTTTGCTCCAAACCAGCAAATGCAGCGGACGCTGGTGTTGCTGGCGAAACTGATGCAGTCGTTGGCGAATAATGTCGAGTACACGATCTCGACCGAATCGTTCATGGTGCCGTTCAATTCGTTTCTGGCTCGCAATCGACCGCGGCTCACTCGGTTTTACGATCAAGTGTGTCAACAAGCCCAGAATGATCCTCGGCGAGAGAGTCTGGTCGCACGGAGCAATACCGTGCCACGCCTCTCGCAATTGTGGGCGAGTCGGAGCAGCAGTAGCATGGACAAGGACGCGTCGATCGTGAATCTCACGGGTGCGCGCTATATGGCCTTGCCGGATGCATCATGCGCAGTGTTGCGCACGTGGATGAAATCCCATTTGGAGTACCTAGCGATTGAAGTCGCCGACAACAACAAGTATCGCCGCCAGCAGACTATCGTCATCAATAATGGCAGCAGTAGTAACAGTGGATGTTGCACTCCGCCAACTACGTCTGCTTCCACACTGTCAGCATCTCCCAGCAATCCTCGGCCTAGAAGGAAACTGAAAACGTCCAAGAGTGCCGCGTATCCACAAGAGATTCAAGAAGAAGATGAAGGCAAACTTCAAGAAGGTGGGAAAGGATTAAGAGGAAAGAAGAGTGAAGGGTCGAGAATCTTTTGGGCTTTGCAGCGACAGGAGAGCGCGATGCCCGTGACACTGGAAGAGCTCGACAAGATCATGGGCCGCACGAGCCACCGCGACAATCAATTAATGAAGGTTTATTATGCTACACTATCACAGAATGGGCTCCAGCAATTGCTACAGGCGAATGACGTGGACGCGCAAGAGTGGACAGCGTATAAGAGTAATGACAATGTCGAAGTGCTTCGTAAAGTCCCAGCGCATTTTGTGTGTCCGTCCGGAGGGTTTGCCTCAGAGAAGGATCGTCTCGTGGAGATGAAGGGACACGTTACCATTCGATCGCCACCCGAGGAGGTATTTCAATATATGCGCTCGCTCGAGAGCATACGCTCAACCGTGGGTGGATGCAGTGTGGATAATGACAAGACTACGTTCAGAAAAGTGGAGCCTTTGGATGACTCCAAGGCAGTGATGTACCGTGAGCATCCAAAATTATCATTGTGGCCAGCGTGGTTGGTCAGGCCTCGTGATTCCTGTGATCTCCACAGCTTTGTGGAAAAGACTGGCCGACCAGAGACGTACGCGGTGGTGCAGGAGTCGATCCCACGTTCCGACGTACCTGAGCGTAAGGGTAATGTGCGCATGGCTTATGCCACTGGCGGGTACCTCATTGAGCCCTTTGTGACGAAAAAAGGAACCGTGGACTCCCACGAGCAGGGTGTGGCATGTACGAGACTCACTTGCGTTGTACGGGCAGATTTTAAGGGATTGATGCCGCGATACCTTGCAGAGAGTATTGTCTACCGCCAAGTGTTGGAGATTGAGACGATTCGATCGCGCATGGAATCCATGCGATCGAAAGTGAATGCTGAGTGGGTTTAATCGCTCGCGACTTACGTGGGAATGGCCACGACGATATCTATTACTTACTTTAAGTAATTATTTGATGGAAAGATGGATTCGACTTGTGTATATTTGTACCTTTCATAAGGACAATGTAAATGACTTTTATAAATATAATGAAATTACTTCATTGCTTACGAGAGAATCTTACCCGGATCTGGTCCACAGATAAAAAAAAATGTCATTAAAGCTCATAGACTGCTCAAGTTTTGAAAATGAGGGGTCAGCCTGAATTTAAAGGAAAATTGAGCAACAAAAGAAGCAACTTTGTTTCAATGTTAAAAAAAAAGGATAAGAGACTTATGGCAAGAGATTCAGACATCGTTCGAGATATTAATTGCATAAACAGTATATACCGGTCGAGCACCGAGAGTTACGATTGTTTCTGATACCGAGAAGCCAGTTTCTAGCATTGCGATTAGAGAGAAAAAAGTGCTAATGTGTTTCCATCTAATATTCTATTTAGGATTTATGTGACGGAATGTCATTATTCGAAAGATGTTGTCCGGATGTTATTAAAGTACACCAGAATAGCGTACAACTTTCTCTTGAAGCAAAATTCATCGCAACATTAAGTTAATGTTTTGACGCCGCGTCAATAATTTTAGCCGGCCAAGCGGTGTTCTTTTTTTTCGGTCGGTAACTATTATTTGTAAGAATAAAGCTGCCGTTTCGTGACCTGGCTGTTAAAGCAATGTGAGGACCATAACAGAATTATGGTCAATCGAAAGTATGGGGTACCAAGTCGCTGTGCTCAACTTTTTGCTCTAATTTAAAATAATTACCATGCCGTTGGCCTTGCATTAGGACGCTCACGCAATTGATTTCGCACAGCGCAACAAGTGCGTTTAAGTGGCGGTAGCGGCATTTTTAATAGTTTGATTGTCAAGGAAGAGAGAAGGTCGTGTGCTGCAATGTTGGTACTTGAAAGATCGAGTAAGACTAAACGAATCGGAAGAGTATCATTTAAATTTAATGTGCGAATTGCTTTTACTCGATGGTGGGCAGGTCTAGGGTCGAAGTACATCCTTTGTGGTCACAATGATAACACTTGCCTATAATTCAAACATCTGTCCCGTCCTAGTTGACCACAAAGAAGTTAGAAATGTTTTCCTTCAAAACTGTCTTTTTTCCATAATCGTAAGTTTGCTCGACTCCCGGTAAGCGTTGACGTAGGTCAGCCACGGACTGAACAAATCGCTCTCGATAAACTCCATCCACAATTTGACTGAGCACTTTCGATTTCCTCTTGACTATGAAATTGTCGATACAAAAAGAGCAAAGCAAAACCAGGAGGGTAGAAACACGCCAGTCATAAAATCACGACCAGTCAGTCCTTTTAAGCATCAGAACTAGCGTTGCGTCGGCAAGTCGCTCCATTTTTTTGGTAAGCAGTTACATCACATACGAACGCCTTTACAAACCCTAATCGCTTAATTAATACGCACAACTAATTTGCCTTCGTCCTTTAATGTGGCAAAGTCCAATACGGGTTGCTTGCGAAGACCTTCATAGTCTCGAACGTTTGGCTCTCTAAAAAAGGCCATCAATTTCGGGACAAGGTTGTTCCACACTCAAGTCATAAAAGACGCATACGTTGACACTGGCCAAAAACTTGAGCAACAAGATGAGCAACTTCATGCTAATGGGAAAAAAAGGAAAGTGAAAAATAGGAAGATCGAATCAGCCAGGTTTAAATCACTTGTCCGACAGCTGATCCTCTTTTACCTGAATGATAGCTTCAAGTCTATCATTTTTTTTCTTGGACAAATAGCAATTCTAAGGAGAATACCATGCTAAAAAATTGCCTAGTCGACAAAATTGTAGTAAACACGCGTCTTGATTGGCTGCTTACTTTATGCCAATGTACCCAAATTGTCATCTATTTCGAAGCGACGCATGTGCATGGTTCCCCATCGTGCCACTCTTTCATGCCTCGCCAGGTATCAGTTGAGACCACTTTTTACACCAGTGTTGCCAACAAGTTGTTCGAAATCTTGCTTAAATTCGTCTCAGAAGCTCAGAAACAAGGTCAAACCCTTTTCGATGCCTACTCGCACTTTGACAAGCGCAATTTAGGAGTCGTCAACGTTGACGACTTGATGAAAGCAGTGGTGGAGCTGCGGTCATGTCCAAGCAGTTCGTTGTGGACCGAAGAGGATGCCGAAGAGTGTATTGCTGTGCTGTCGCGGGGAAAGTCGAGAGCTCATTTTACACAACAAGAATTTGTAAACTACTTTACTACATCTCGCATTCGAGCCGAGAAAGCAAATCGGCTAAATAGTACACATCCGACGAATGACCCCAAATATTTGTCAAAAAAGAACACACACCTTCAATCTTGGCCAGAAGAAGCCACAATCGTCTCGCATAGTTGCGCAATGCAAAAAAAGACCCAATTGCGAGTGCCATTGCCAGAATGGGCACATGCACGAAGCAAATGGGCACTTCAACACCTGGAGTGTGCAAACGCAAAGCCTCAAGCACCACTGACGTGCAAGGCAACACCAAGTCTCAATCCTTTGAACACAGTATCCGTTTCGACATCCAAACGCTACGATACTGACAATGACACACTTCTCGACGATCATGAGCCTTCCAACCAGCCTCCAGCTTTAGTTCCAACGCTCGATGCAAAGCTGAAAGCTCCATTGACGCTGGCAGGCGAAAAATCGGACAATCGTTTCGTCTTTCAGCCATCAAACAGATGGCAAACGTTTCACGTTGATGCAGAGACGACCATATCATACGGCATTCTTTCGACTAGTACCATGCAGTCAGCAACTTGTCATGTGAAAGATACTGGAGCCTTCCCATCGCAGTCGCCAACGACGTCTACAGCTCAAAAAGACACATTAGGACTTTCCAACATGGCTGAATTTCGACTGACCGTTTTTATTGACGCGTTCCAGCAGTTTGAACCATTAGAAACTTTTTTCCAGCCGTTGCTCCTTCAATTTCCAGAAGGCAAAATACTCCTTTGTGGCGTCCCGACGAGCAGTCTCACGTGGAAAAACGTGCACTGTGCCCGTGTCTACGCCAGTCTCCTTGATCACGTTGTGACCCAAACACAGGAATGGCTTGTGCAACCGAAAATGGGTCCAGGTGCTGTACCACAGTATCTAATTGGGTTTGGAACCGGGGCCAGCACAGCTCTTCAATTGCTCGGGATGGAGTTCTCGACGCAAGCAAAAGGCGACGGTAAGGAGACCCTCCAGCTGTTCGCGCAGGCACTCCGTGGTCTTGTGCTGATCAACACAGTTGTCAGCATCTCGGATGTTGAGCGTGAGACTTTGTGCGCTCAGCAGGAATTTGAAACAAATTTTCAATCCGAAAATGAGCTGAAAAGCGAGGATACGGTTCAACTGCATAAAGCACTAGCGCCAATAAAATTCTCTGATCATCATCTTACGCAGGCAGCTCCTTTGAAGAATTGGGACGTCACTGCAGCGATCACAAACCTCGCAGCAGTCGTTCCTGCACCCTTCGCCATCATTCTTATACACGACTCTCAAAATGCTCTGTACAGTCCTCAATCCGTTCAATTAATTACGGAAGCAAAGCACGTGTCGGCCTCTACTGGATTCTCGCGCGTAAATTCCGTGTCCGAAGCCTTGTCGCTTGACAACGCTTCAAAAAACTCAACGGATAAAAATTCTCGATGCTTGCATGTCGCGTGGCTTAAAGGAGGTCACGACTTGCTGCAGGAACATGGTCCTTACTTTTACGACTTGTTCTACCAACTCGCAATAGCGTCAACGTCACAATGGCAGCCCACTCTCGTCAACGATAAACAAAGTCAAGTTGATCAAGACAATAGATCAACTTTAGTCGCCACTCGTCAAGCAAGCAACATCGCATTACACCAAACACGGAGATCTGAAGACGGCATCAAATCAAACCAAGTAGAGCCTTTAGTTACTAAGCAAATCGACGGGAGTCACTTGTCATCTCAAACACACTGTTCGAAAGCAGAGTATACCGTCCGTCAACGACTTGCTGATCACTTGTCGACGCATGGACTTGCGTGGATTCAACAAGAGCTTTACGACCGCGATATTGAAGGAGCTGGTTCGCCTTCTGTCATACTGGAGCGCTACGAGCGTATGCTCATTCAAGAAGAAGAACATTCTCGGCAACAGACGCTTGAGAAACAGCGAGTACTTGCAAAACATGATGAAATCAAAGCTCAACGTCAGGCCAAGGTCGACGAAGTGAGAAAGCAGGAGCAGCGAGCACTTGCCGCCCGTCAAGCTGTGCAAAGACGCGAGCGAGAGCTTGAAAAACAAATTTATCGGCAAACGCTGGCAAAGAAACGTGAAAGCGCGCGAAGAGGTCACGACAACGACAAGATGTTGCTAGAAGACCTTCGATCGCAAAAGGTTGAGCATTGGCTTGACTGTGAACGCAGACGTGGGGAGCGCAATCGAGTTGCCATGCAGCAAATGGGTGAGCTGAAGGCTGAGCGTCAAGAGCGACTGTGGCATGAGGCCCAGGTGAAGTCTCACGCGCTTCGTCTACGAGAGCTAAAAGCTCATTGCGAGGCACTCAAAGTTTCTCAACACGAGTTTGAGCAGAAAGAGCTGGGTTTGAGTCCCGTGGACGCTTACTACCTCGACGCACCTGCAGTGTACGAGCGCTTTCATGACATTGTCAGGGGGGCTCAAACACTCGCCGCGGATCTTGGCCATTGTTACAACCTGAAAGCGCTTCAAAAGCAACGACGTCTTGAGTTACAACCACGACAACAAAGTCCACTTGCCGACAAGGAAGTCAAAGGCCACAACTTGGAGCGTATTGCGTCTAACACTCCAGTCAAGAAGCAAGCGCTTGACCAAAAGTTGCAACGTGATGCTATGTTGCGTCGTCAAGAATTGGCCTGGAATGACCAGTACTTGCAGCGTGTAAATGTCAGTATTCAGCGCAATGAACGAATTCGTCAAACGGTGCTGGCCAAGCTTTCTCTTTGTGTTGATACGGGCAATGAACGCGCGTTAGCTTTACGCGAGGAGAACGAGCGTCTTGAAGTACAGCGCGACAAGTTCAATGAGCTTTGTGTTCAATTGAAGCAACGACAAGCGGTGGTGCGAGCTGAATGCAAGCGAGCTCAAGCCACATCTACGGCTTTTTATGATACGAGCGTGCGCGTTGTCGGAGTTCCTCAGCGGGTACAACGCTCAGTCCTCATTCAAGAGCTGGAGGAGGAAGACGCGGCTTTACACGAACAAATCAAGACCCTTGGAGAGCAGGAGCAGGCTGTGCAATTGACGCTGGACACGCGTAAACTTGCATTAGATGAGATCGCCACTCGGACAATAGCGCTAGAAGAATGCCGGCGAATGCTGGAAAGTCCTTTGCAAGCAAAAGACATCAGGTTGGAACACAAGCCTAACGCGGATGAATATAAACCGCAGTCCGGTTCTGCCGAGAGTGTGAGGCTTAAAAAACACGTAGCTCGATCGGTGGAGGAGAGACAGTGGGTCATCCTCGATTTTCTTTTGAACTTTGCTTACTATGACAAGCACGTAGCACTTGAAGAGGTAGAATTGATCCGAACTCATGCCGATTACCAGCAAAGGAAAGAGAACAAACTGACTGTCGATGGTCTCCAGCGTCTGCTACAGCTCCCAGCTCGCAATTGCCTCGCATTCGCATTTTTTAAAACGCCAGAGGAAATAAAAGCTCATTATCTTTTGCGCAAGTATACGTTTGGGGATGGAGAAGCTTACTATGCTCAGCAAGATTACGATTTTAAAGCTCCTGAAGAAGTAGCCGCCCCACGCGCGACTCTTTCGTCTACACTTGAGGATCTGTGCTCCATCCTTCAAAAGTCATCTTTGCGTACTTCTCAGGACCCCAGCGCTCGAACCGCGTTACTAGGTGACAAGAGTTCGCAGCTGACGTTGCTTCACGTGCCACAAACTCAATTATACCCACACAAGAGCACCACACACAACTTCCAGCTGCCCGAAAACTCTAAAGGAGTCGCTGTTTTAACTCTCACTGCATCCATCGTCTTTCAAGGGCGCTTCAAATCCGCTAATTATCAAAAAGGACGACTTGCTGCCATGATGTATATGGTACCTCCAGTGACCGACGTAACTTCGTTGCAGCAACGAGTTCAAGCCCCGATTCCGATCGGAAAATGCTTTCATGTTGATGATCTGACTCTGTCTTCTCCTCATTGTAGGGGTAAACTTGTCCTCCGGCACGAGCCCCTGGCAATTCCTCTCAGTGCTGCAGCAACGTATCAAATCGTGATAGGAGCACCAGTATTCACAATCTACTCCCTCGAGGTAAGTGGACGCACAGCACTGTTCGCTGATGAAGCACTGCGACGGAAGCGTATTGACGCCTTGAAGATTCAAGCTCTATTGCCTATCGAGCATAAGGAGCTGCAAAATGTTGTTGTGACAATCCAATTGAGTAATTGGAAAAAGAAACTTGCACGTCGACTTGCCAATGAGGCAAAAGACCAAGCACGTAGAGCAGAACTTGAGCTACTACAGAAGCGTCAGAAGCTAGAGCGAGATAACGCTGTTTCATCACTAGATCAAGAAGAGCGCCGAGACCTCCAAACAGCAATGCGAGCGGCGTCCAAGATGTTCACAGACAGCTGTTTTCTTTTCTCCAAGCGTGAAGAAGAAGAGCGCGAAATTGGACAAAGTCTCCGAGAACTTTCCAAGATCCACGTGGATAGAGCTGAAGACTGCCAAAAAATGGAGCAGCTGCTTTCTGAATACCGTGCAACTTTACCTCAACTAGCAGCTTTACTTTCAATCGATCTTGCAGCACGAGAATTCGCGGCAGCCAAACTTGCTAAGGAACTAAACACTGAGTACGTGAAAATGAGTGACACGAGATCTGCCAGAGTGCGCTGGGCAGAGCTTTCCGCTTTAAAAGCAGAAATCCCGTTCATGATAATGCCTGCCGAGCGACTGCGACGGAAATACAAGAGCGGTCAAGACACTCTAGACAAGACGGAGCGCGAGTGGGTCATTCTCGATCGCCTTCTACATCCACAAATGTATTGGTGGGAACAAGATAAACACAGCGCAATTTTTGTAAATTACCCGAGCACTTCCAGTGTAAAGCTTTGGCTTTATGGAGCAAACCCAAAGCTTTCAAAAAGCGAATTAAAGCTCGCAACGTTGTCTCCAATACATGTTAAGCGAATCATGGGAGTTTCATGGAATGTCTTGGAGCGAAAAGAGATAACGATTCGCAAAATCTATACGCGGTTTCAAGACGATTATAATGGCAGGTCCAAGTACAAAGGTGCCTCTTCAGCATCGATAGCAACTCTTTTGCGTGCTCAGGACCTTAGTGAATTGCGAAAAGAGGAACGGGAATGGCTTTTATACGATCAACTGTTGAATCCAAAGTATTATCCGCTACATTTGAAGCAGTCGACGGACGAGCTTCCGGGAGTAATTTCAACTTCACGACCGGTTGAAGACGTCACAATCTCGCCCAGACTTACGAGAGAAGATCTTCTCATGGCGATTAGCATTTCAGATAAAGAGTCGTATAAACTGCCGAGTGACTCGCTCCGTGGTCGCACATTGCTTTTAAAATTTGATCCTCAGCACACGGCTAACCTGATTCCAGCATCACTGATCCAACAACAGAGTCAAAAAGCACACATGGCCACGAGTGGCCTTGACGTAGATGTGGATGCACGATGCCGTCTTGTCTTTCACGAGCTTCAACGCGCACTTGCGAATACGCACAGTGAGTTTATGGATTCAAGCGTGTTGCACTCGACACTGCAGCGATTTCCAACGCGAATGCTTAGGCTTGAACTAGAAAACGAATTGGACCGTTTGTTGATTTCTCAAATCAAAAACAGAGAAGACTTTGAATTGGCCAATTTTCTTTCACAGAAAGACGGCTCTGCCAACAGGAAAGGTACAATATCGGACTTTAACAGCGATGATGAAGCAGGGATTGCTCGCAAAGCGGAACTTCGGCGCAAAGCCAAAGAAAATGCCAAGCAAATACCGAGAGTTCGTGGAAAAATGCGTCAGCAAACCTTTATGCGAAAGCAGCGCCGCGAGATTAAGAACAAACTTCGAAAGCGCAGTATTGACGAGCAGCGTTTGCTCCAGCGGGAGCAAGAACTAGGTCCAGGCGGCTGTACTGCTTGTTGGACAAATCCTTGCCAATGGGTGCCATTTCTGGAACACTCGTTCATGACGATCGAAGAGCGAATACGTGTCATCCATGAAGAGATCGATCGCGTAAAGCATTGTCCAGATGAAATCTTAACGTCAACGGTGTGCATGGCTGCAGTAAAGTCAGGAGATCAAGCTCTCACGCTGCGCAAACACGATTTGTTGAACGATTTGACTTTTGAAGTGGGATTCTGGGAGAAAAGTTTGCGTTTAAAAGCGGTCGATGCAGAACTCCATGAAACCTTTTGCTCCAAAAACGATTTTTTCGAAACGCAAGCAATGCATGGGTTCCGTCAAATCCAGCATAAGGACAAAGTTCAAAAAGCACTTCAACGCGAACACAACGCACTTGTAGCGCACCTTGCAGCTTACGAAGTCGTGGAAGACGTCCTTGAGTCCATGCTGGAAGGCTGGGTTTTTGGAGAGCGTGAATCCAAGCGACAAGTTTTTGGATTTGTTCCCAGCCTGAAGCGCGAAGGTCCATTGACAATGCATGATCTTCAAAATTTTGAACAGAATTGTCCTATCTCTCACATCAGCCAAAATAATCGCGAAGAAGAAATCCAGAATGCTCAGGAATTGCCGCCGGACAAGTGGAATCCGATTGAAGTCGAGGCATTTCAAGTCGATCTTACCAAAAAAGCTGTCCAAATAGACTCTGAGGTAGACAAGTCACTTACCGAGACGAAAAATGTGCTGAAATTTGGGCTCTTCTGCATGACACTGATGTATTTTCGAGGCTTATCGCTGTTGAAGAAGCAAAAAACTCTTTGGTCTGTCTCGACCACAAAGCGTCGGGATGCGGTGGACTCTTGGAAAAGTGCTGAACGTCATCGATTGGATAAAGAGAGGAAGAAGGCAGAGCTGCGAGCTTGCAAGGCTGCGGACCATGACATGAATGCTCAAAATGGCCAAGCCCGCCGACAGAGAGTTTACGAGCAAAAGCGGGCGGCTTACAGGATACGCCTAAAAGTGGAATGTCGGACGGCTAAGAGAGAGAAGAAGGCTGCTATCGACATTCAGCGCATGTATCGTGGGCACTTGTGCAAAATTGCTGGCAAAAAGTGGATGCTTCGACGGCGAGAGATAAATGCGCAACGTGCTTTGGATCATGCTGCAGCGATCTCATTGCAGCGAGCGTACCGAGGACGCCTTGGCAGAATCGCTGCCGGAGATCGTCGGGTGGAACTTGCCGAATTTGATTCTCAGGTTCGAGCAGAGGAGGCCATTGCTAAAGAAAAAGAATACTGGCGTAAGCACAAGATTGAGCGCTTAGGTCGGAAGGTCGTGGCATTTGTCAGAAAAGAGGCCTAGGTACGCCAAGTTTGTAAACAACAGAAAGCTGTATCAGTGCATAGTAGCAAATTCCTACTCTTACCGAGGGGGTAGGCACATTCGATAGAGTAATTAGGGCTGTTCAGCAAACGGAAGTGTAAGACTAACCAACTTTACCAACTCTTCAATTTTCTTGCGACGATTTGGAGTTTGTTTAGACACATGCGTCCATTTCTCACCGTGATGTGGATCTGCGCTGATCACACGCTTTACAATCTTCTCTGCTGATACTGCCGTGCCGTGTTTAAGCTCGAAAAGGTAGTAATAAGCCCACGCGTCCCCGAGATCAGAGTCGAGCTGAATGGTTCGTTCCAGCCACTTCCGAGCTTTCGAATATTT
Organism: Plasmopara muralis; assembly: GCA_003676415.1. Lineage (NCBI taxonomy): Eukaryota > Oomycota > Peronosporomycetes > Peronosporales > Peronosporaceae > Plasmopara > Plasmopara muralis. The sequence continues at coordinate 33,971 of RCHQ01000143.1, read as the reverse complement.
GCGTTCTTGCCAAAAGAGTTTGGCAACAGATAAACATACCAGCGGGTCATTATCTTTTTTCTTGAGAGCAGTGAATGATGCACGCTTTTGCTGCGCTCTGGGGGCAATGTCAATAGACTCTGCGAGAAGGATTCCTGACTCCGGGCACTCCTGCAACGCCTTGGCCATAAGCATTTCCTGACCTTTAAGATTGTTCCATCGAGCCTCTAACCGAGCAGCTTCCAGCCAAAGCACTTCGTTCTTAGGGTTTTTTAGACGACCCAACTCCAGCACGGAACGAGCCTTCGTTACACCGTTTACCGTTTCCTCTAAACGGCTAGAAAGAGTCCACAAGGGAATTGATTTAGGACAGCGCTGATTGCCATCACGATACATTTTCTTCGCCTTAACGTAATCGGGAGGATCTAACGCTTCGTAGTATTGGCCAGCCATCATATAAAGCTTTGGAAAATCTGGATACAACTTGATACCTTCCAATACAAGCTCTTCTTCATCTGTTCGGTTCTCAGCGCATTCTCTTTCAAGTAAGACAGACTTCATCCATACATGGGGCGTCGGAGCTTGAGCACGCGCCTTCGCCAGCAATGCTCGAGCCAAGTCGATCTCGTCATTTTCCCATTCTAGCTTCACTGCAGCCAGCCAAATTGCCTCACTATTCGGATTTGCACTGAATGCTTGGCGCAAAATCAAGCGAGCATTCTCGACGGAGCCGTTTGACCAGACCTCCTTCGCAGCCATAAGCCATAAAATTTCCGCTTGAGGACAGTTCGTGACGGCTTTTTGCAGCAGCTGTTCGACAAGCTCAGGATTTTTGCCCCCCTGAACTTGCTTCTCTAAGGCTACAGCACGCAGCCAAATAGACTTCTTACCAGGAAACACCTTGAGCGCAGCCGCGTAGATTGCCTTCGCAGTTAGCAAAGCCCCACGATTGATACTGTTCTCTGCATCATCCATCCACGTGCGTTTCCTGTCTTCAAGATCAACGCCTACATCTAAACTAGCTCGCACGATTGCCCCACACGTCAATGGAGCATCGGCTTGCTCACACGCTTCGGCTTCCTTCAGCCACGTTTCTCGATTCATCACCACTTGATGTTTTTGCAACGATTTGAGTGCCAGTTGAATAATTCGATCAATCATGTCCAAGTTCTTCCCTTGAGCTTCCTCAAGCTTGGCTGCCGTGATCCAGATGGATGGTTCTGTAGGGATCGCCGCACGGGCTTTATTCAACGTTTTCTTAGCATTTTCATACGTCTCAAGTCGAGCCAGCGCCAGCCATAGATCAACTGCTTGTGGAACGCACTCTACTGCACGACCGAGTAGAATTCGCGCACCGTCAACATCTTCCAATTCAATCAGCGCTTTCCAGAGCTTTACCGAGTTTGGAATAAATTCCAGTGCTCGACGCATCACAAGCTTCTTCAGCTCGTCATCACTCTCGAGTTGCGCCGCTTGGAGCCACACCTTAACAGACTTTGGCACGTGTCGTACCGCCTTGGCCAAAATGGTCTTGGCATTCTCTGGATTTTGTAATCGAGAAGCCTCAAGCCACACATCTTCTTGCGTAGGACAAGACTCGCACCCTTGCGCAATAATCTTCCTCGCCTGCACAATTTTCCCGGCCACCTCCTCCAATCTAGCAGCTGCAATCCATCCAGGTCCATGTTTGGGGTTTGTCATCGTCACTGACCTCAACAAGAGCCTCGCTTTTTTAATATCTCCAATCTCAGCATCACTTGTAAGTTTCAAGCTGTTCAAGTCGGTCAAATACCCTTTTGGATCCACGACAGTCTGGCCCGAGATCGAGTCCGACATTTTATCGAGCTTATGCGACAATTGAGCCCCTCTCGCTCCCGCCAGACCCGTTACAGAACTCGCCATGCCACTGGGAGTCTCGAGCCCATACCCTGCAGGTGTGATTGTCCCACTAACTCTCATCGACTGATTCGCATTCACTCCTAAGATACTATCCGGGACAGGGGCAAACATTTCATTGCGTTTCTGCAACGCCGTGTTAGTCTTGTACTTGAGCGAATAGTCTCCAATGTCAGGAATTTGATCCCATTCTGCGGCTGACATTTGCTTTAGTGAACTCTTCAAATCGGCAAATTGGTCGCTGATCTTGGGCATTTCGCGACGCGCTTTCTTTAATTCTTCCAACTGTTTCAACTCTCGGCGTCTCTTGCGTCGTGAATCCATGCGCTCGTCCACTTGTTCATAGATATCGTCCGCTTCCTTGTCATCAGCGTCGTACGGTGTGTCCTGGAACAGTCCGCGTGACGAGTACCCACTAAATTCGTCGTAATTGGTCTCACTATAGTCCCCAAAATCCTCGTTCTCGTCCTTTTCGCGACCAAATCCGCCCATTCCCGCAGTACCAGATCCACGACCAGCACTGGGACCAGGACCCGGTCCGGGCATCTCCACACCGTGTCCGCATCCGGCCGGTGGCAGAAAAGGCGCATCCTGTGTCCCGTCTTGCGTCATTGGCGCCCGCGCAGGGCCAATATCCGAGCGCGTAGTAAAGCCTACTGCCCCTCGACCCAGACCAGGAACATAATTGGCCGGCGCGCCTGATGTGTAGGTGTTCCGCGCCCGCTGCCCCAGTCCGCTCATAAGTTGATGCTCGTGTTCAAGAATGCATGTACAGCAATGATTCGTTTTATGCAATTGATTCACTTATTCGTCCCATAATTTGGTCAAAAACAAGGATTCAAACAGATTGGCAATCAAAAAGTGATAAATACCGTTCATCCCTCACTTACGTACTGAGCTAAAAGTAAAAATAAAGTCAGTGGCACATTTACATACTGACGTATTACGAGATGAAGTCCCTGCCTATAATGCAAGATTGAATATAGTCACTTTAGAAAGCTTGAATACCAAATTAATTTCATCATGTTGCATTCTCCTTCAGCAACGAAGCGTTTTCTTGAACAACCAAATGCAAATCGCACCCTTGCATGCTCTACTCATACATTAACACCACTGTTCGCAGCATTTCTCTTTTGAAAAAGGTTGTAGCAATTGATAAGCCGCGGCAGCGGCATTAACTTCGGGTGTCAACGTTGATTTGAATTTCCTCTAAACGCTTCAACAAACACGCACCGCTGTCGTCTGCAAAGTCGTGTCGAGAGTGATCCACCACGTATTCGACTGAAGCGTGACGAGGCCATGACGCATGCGACGTCTCCCACTTGCGTCTCGCTCGACGCTCTTTCCGCCTTCGTTTACGCAACCCTTTGCGTCGAATTGGCGAATGCAATAAACTTTGTCGAGTACTTGATGAAAGCATGCACATGTCAAATTTTGGCATCGTTTGCTTGGCAACTGGACGGACCACGTGTTGTGGCGATTGAACTGAAAACTGTTCTTTTTGCACAATCCTATCGTCGTGAGTAAGCGGCGTTCCAGCTGTCCCGAGTGATTTGTCTTCTAATGACTCCATTGAAAGGCGTGACATAAGTGCCATCATATTTAAAAATCGCTCACCAAGTCTTCGTTCAGAGTGTGTGTTGTCATTTGCTTCCTGCTCGTCGGCGGCGTTAGACTTGTTGGTGAGCAACTCATGCTGCATAATCTTTGCTGTTTGTGGGTCTTTTGTTACTCGTGGTCGATCCTTTGTTTCGTTCAATTTTTCTTTGTGCTTTTCGTCTTGAATGCTGCTTGTGCCCTTTGTTGGAGCTTGGATACCATGCGTGAGGTGCCCACGTGGCAGCAGTGCTAACAACGGTACTTTACGAGGTGGTACATTACAACCAGAGGGTGGCATTCTTTCTCAGCCCAGAATAAGTTATGCTATACTTATCCGTTCGAAAAGTGTACGTGTATAGCATAATTCCCCGTCAAAATTTTCGAATATATTAATACTGCTTTAGAGGCAGCACCTTCATACCGACTAAATCGCCGGCTATGACTTAATACTTGTTAGCGTACTACAATGTCTGCCACGCCACATGTTATGTCATCTGATTGAAAAGAAAAACGAAAAGGATGCGTATCAAACTTAAGCCATGCGCACACTACTATTAGCAAAGAAATCTGTAGCCCTGCAAAAGACAAATCGGATTTGGCAGGGAGATATAGCCTCATTGTCAAAAAAAAACCTCCAGCCTTTATCTATTAAAAAACATTATTCTATTAAAGAGTGCAACATTAAATATCCAAGTTGTTCACTGTCCGTCCGCCAACCAGTGTTGTCAAATGACGGAACGGAAACGCAAGGTCGACATCGGCGAGTTGGATGGCACCCAAAAGAAGAAGCGCAAGAGCAGATTCTCGGACGCGCCACCAGCTGCAACTCTTTCCATCAATCCACTCACGGGTGGGCCCTTTTCAGCCCAACATCAGAAGCTGCTGGCTCAGCGTCAGAAGCTGCCTGTGCACCAATTTTTAAAACAGATTCAAGATGCTATCAGCGCGCACCAGGTGATTGTCGTAGAAGGTGAAACAGGAAGTGGCAAGACGACACAAATTCCACAATTTCTCACGTTACTACACGCCATCAGTGGCAAAATGGTAGCCTGTACACAGCCACGGCGAGTAGCTGCCATAAGTATTGCCAAGCGCGTCGCTGAGGAGATGGACGTGCAGCTTGGCCAAGAAGTGGGGTACACGATCCGATTCGAAGACGTTACTAGCCAGCGGACTAAATTGCGGTTCCTCACGGACGGAATGCTACTGCAGCACGCCATGAGCGATCCGATCTTGTCCACTTATTCCATCGTTTTACTGGATGAGGCTCATGAGCGTACGCTAAGTACCGACATTCTTTTTGGCTTGCTTAAAGAAATACTCCCAAAGCGTCCAGACCTTAAAGTCGTCGTCATGAGTGCGACGCTTGATGCTGTAAAATTTCAAAAGTACTTTGACGATGCACCGCTGATTGCAATTCCCGGACGTACGTTTCCGGTCGAGATTTTCTACACGCCGGAACCAGAGCGTGACTACTTGGAGGCCGCCGTGCGAACGGCTGTCCAGATTCACATCTGTGAAGACGAAGGTGACGTGCTGCTTTTCTTAACGGGTCAGGAGGAGATTGAAAACGCCTGTCGTCAAATCCGTGCCGAGGCCGAAGCACTCGACTCGACCAAGTATGGTCCGCTTGATGTTTACCCGTTGTATTCGTCGTTAACGCCTCAGCAACAACAGCTTATATTCAAGGAAGCTCCACCGCCACGCGTGCCAGGCGGTCCAAAAGGCCGAAAGATTGTCGTGTCAACGAATGTGGCTGAAACCTCACTGACTATCGACGGCATTGTCTACGTTGTCGACCCGGGATTTTCCAAGCAAAAAGTGTACAACCCAAGAATTCGTGTTGAGTCCCTGCTGGTCTCACCGATTTCTCGTGCTTCAGCCAAGCAACGCGCTGGTCGTGCTGGTCGGACGCGACCGGGGAAGTGCTTTCGCTTGTATACTGAGCAGTCTTTCATGCGTGACCTGGAAGAACAGACATATCCCGAGATTTTATGCTCTGAGATGAGTGGTGTTGTCCTTACATTAAAGCAATTGGGTATTGACGATCTCGTGCACTTTGACTTTATGGATCCACCTGCTCCTGAGACCCTCATGCGTGCATTAGAAATGTTAAATTATCTCGGTGCACTGGACGACGAAGGTGATCTCACGGATCTCGGCCGTCAGATGGCAAAGCTGCCGGTCCTTCCGCAATTAGCCAAGATGCTCATTTCATCGGCAAAGTATCAAGTGCCACAGGAGGTGGCTACGATTGTCGCAATGCTGTCGGTTCCAGAGCCTTTTGTCCGTCCGAAGAATGACGCCAAGGCCGCTAACGAGGCCAAATCGACTTTTGCTCATGTGGACGGCGACCATCTCACTTTGCTGAACGTTTTTCATGCCTACAAACTAAACAATGGCGACGCCAATTGGTGTTTTCAAAATTACTTGAACAACCGCTCACTACAGAGCGCCTCGAATGTGCGAGATCAGCTCATTCGCAATATGAAGCGACAAGAGATACCAATCCAGTCGACCCTGGACATCCACTCACCTCACTACTATCCCAACATCATCAAGGCATTGGTCTCTGGATTCTTCATGCAAGTTGCACATAAGGCCGTTAATGGAGACTACGTGACGGTCAAAGACAACCAGATCGTGCATCTGCATCCTTCGTGCGTGCTAGACAAGGAGCCTGACTGGGTTGTTTACAATGAGTTTGTACTCACTAGTCGCAACTACATTCGTCTGAACACTCGCATTATGGGCGAGTGGCTCGTGGACATTGCGCCTCACTATTTCGATCTTACGAACTTTCCTCCAGGCGACGTCAGGCGCGAGGTCGAGGCGCTTTACCGTCGCATAAATGCCCGTGACAAGTCGAACAAATCTTAGATAATCGCCTTATACGATAGAGTAAAATTGATCACCCTTCACTTTTGAATCTAGTTTTTCTTAGTCCATTCCCAGGCTTGGCATTTGGACGTAAAGCTCTCATCTTGTGCTTCTGTAGCTTCTTAGTACCGCGTCCAAAGCCTCCGTCCTTTGACAAAATCCGGCGTGGCTTCTCCTTCCCACTGTCTATCGACGCTGTCTGTTGTTGAGGCCTTGCTGACTTCATCGTTGACGCATTTTCGCGTAACTCCTTGATAATGCTATTGCTTCGCTTAGAGTTTTCAATGCTCATGGCGAGTGCGAGATCATGCTTCGTCACGAGACTGGTCACAAGTCCTTGCTCGCCACCTCTGCCGGTCCGACCAGCCCGATGCACGTAGTCGACGGCAGACTTTGGAAAGTCAAACATCACTACGTGCTTGACGGAAATTACATCCAAGCCACGGGCTGCTAGATCAGTGCAAACCAAGATCTTCACGTCAAGATCTCCAGTAAAGGCACGAATAGCTTCGTGACGTCGAGCCGGCGGCATGTCGCCATGAAGACACACAGTCTTTTGCAATCCGTGTTCACGAAGCATGTGCTCTGTGGAGCGCACACTTGCTGCGTTGCGACAGAAAATCATGGTCTTGGCCGTGCGACGCTCGTGCAGATGCAAGACTTCCCGCAGCGCCGAGTGTTTATTCTCGGGATTTACCCGCACAAACTTTTCTCGGATACAAGTTGGCGTCTTGTGAATTTGATCGTCACAAATAACGCGCAGTCCATTAAACTTTTTTTTAAGCACTTGATCAATTGGCGAGCGGATCGTAGCTGCCGCCAAGATGATCTGCAATTGCTGACTGCGCTTGGTCGCACTGGCCTGAATCGGGTCCAAAACCGCATCGAGCTCTTTGCGAAAGCCCATCTTGACGTCAAAGAGTGTATCCGCCTCGTCCACTACCACAGTGTCAATGCGAGAGACAAAAAAGTCTTTTTTACGAATGCATTTGGCCACACGACCAGGAGTGCCAATGATCACGTCAAGTCTCCGCGCCGTGTCCTTTTGCTGGATGCTTTTGCGTTTGCCACTTGTAAGAACACAAGACGCAAATTTGGCCACATGGGACAGTTGCTTGGCTACAGACGCCACTTGCAGTGCAAGTTCACGACTGGGTAACAGGACAAGCGCACTGGGACGCCCCAGCACGACTTTGGCCTCGTGATCTCGTTGCTTAGCCGTCTCACGACGGAGGAGCTGTTCAACTAGAGGGACTAAGTAGCTTAGTGTCTTGCCTGTGCCCGTCTGAGCTGCACAAAGCACGTCGTGGCGCGCCAAGATGGCGGGTATACTCTTTTCTTGGATGCCAGTAAGTGTCGTGATCTGCATCTCCTCCAAACCTGCTACAAGACGCGCGTCTATGCCTAATTCTTGAAAAGTCTTTGCCGTCGAGAAGGTGCGTAACGTTCTCAGAGAAACCAACGTGGACGACCACGTGACCGTGCGGCCGCGCTGGTAGAGTGCGCGTTGAATCATGCTCTTTCCTGGCTAAATCGTCGCAAGAGTAGTCGGCAATGTAAAAAATCGATCGAAAATTGCGACAAATACTACAATTGCTACCTTTTAGTAATACCGCACTTCGCGCAACAAACGCCTCGCCGAGCAATTACACACGCCATTAGTATGATTTCCTGTCAACGTTAATACCTGATACCGGGAGACTGACGAATACAGAATTCGCGAGTGAATGTCCGAGATATTCGAGATTTGCCTTAGCCAGATTGTGCCGTCGTGGTCCACCTCACAACTTGTGAAAAAGCGCGTGCTGTCTCCTCTGCCTCTCCCTCCCCCGCCTCGTTTCTCCTCCTCTCTATTGCCATACGATCGACACGCACCGAACACGCAACAAGCTTAGCGTTGTAAGTCCGTGCAACCATTCCCCGTGTCTTTTTGTCTCAACCGGCCATTTTCCCTCTCTACTCGCCACGGTCGAGTCCTACTACCAATGTATTCGTCATACTGGAAGCCAAATGACGGACGTGATTCCAACATACCGACCGACCACGAAGCGCTGCACCGTGATGAAGCGACGCACAAGGCCATGCAGTCTGACGAGACGGAGCTCCGGCCTCTTGATCTCGAGACGATCATGAGCTCAAAAGCTGCAGTCAAGTTTTGGTACCTCCACCGTCCAAAGACCATGGCGTACGTGCACAAGAATGCCACCAAGATGCAGAGTGTGGGTCGTGCCTTTGCCGTACGCAGGCTACGCAAGCAACACGGTGCTGAGTACATGGCTGCCTTGGCGAGAAAGGACCAGCTACGCCGTGATGACGACTCGCTCAAGGAGCTTACGGACGAAGAGCGTGCTGCAAAGGAACTGGATGACGCTGCGTATGACGCTCGCGTGGAAGAATCTCGTCGCCTGCGACGTGAGCAGATTGAGGCCGAGCGTCGCGCGGAGGAGGAATTGCGGATGAAGTTGGCAGCGGACGCCTCAGAGCGCCGGCGCATCGAAGAGGAACGCAAGGCTGTGGCGCTCGCGGCTATGGAGGATGAGCGTATGCGCAAGGAAGCAGAGGCTGAAGAGGAGCGTCTGCGTAAGGAAGCAGAGGCTGAAGAGGAGCGTCTGCGTAAGGAAGCAGAGGCTGAAGTGGAGCGTCTGCGTCAGGAAGCAGAAGCTGAAGAAGAGCGTCTTCGTCAAGAAGAAGAGGCTGCGCGTCTCGAGGAGCTTCGACTCATTGAAGAAGAGGAGCGTCGTCGTCAAGAAGAAGAGGCGGCGCGTCTCGAGGAAGAGAAACGTCTTGCTGCTCTTGAAGCCGCTCGACTGGCGGAAGAGGAGGCGATTCGCGTCGAAGAAGAGCGTCAAGCTGCTGTCGAGGTGGCGCGTTTGGAAGCTGAGGAAGCTGCACGTCGCGAGGAAGAGGAGCGTCTGCGGATTGAAGAGGAGGAACGACTGGCTGAAGAGGAGCGCATCCGTAGAGAAGAGGAGGAGGCTGCTTTCTTGGCAGCTCAGGCGCGTGAGGAGATGGAGGCGCGCATTCGAGAGGAGAAGGAGCGCGAGGAGGCGAAAAAAAGGGAGCGTAAATTGGCAAAAGCGACCCTTGCAGCAAAAGCTGCTGAAGAGAAGGCCGAGCGCGCTCGCCGGGAGCGTATACAGAAGGAGAAGGATGACAAATACGAACAGTCTCTGTCCAAGGACGTGCCCGTGCGCGTTCATCAGCGTGGCCCAGGTCGCGTTGTCAGCTATGACAAGGAGCGTGAAACGTACGCTATTAAGCTTGAAAGGACCGCGGGTGGTAGGCACATCACTGTTCCTAGCGAAGATGTTCATCTCGACGACGATCGTATCCTGTCACCCCGTACCAAAGTGGACACACCATTCGGCACGGGCGAAGTCGTGGGCCTTGACCCTCACGTTGGATGCTACGCAATCAACACGGAAGTGGGTGCATCAGATGGCGACCAGATTTTGGCGTTTGTTCAGATCAAGGATGTCTCCGTGCACGTGGAGGAAGAAGAGGAGCGTGCTATCGTGGAAGACGCGTCATTGCCAAGTACGTTGCGAGCTGATGGATTTTTTTTATGAAAAGGGTCAAAGTACTGTACTGACGAGTGTTTTATCTGTTTTGGCTGCTTAAGTTCCCAATGAGATTGGTCTCGTGTCGGCTCGCATTGTTGATAGTCGCATCGTGAACCGCACGGGCAACAAGTTTATCCAGTACAAGCTAGAAATCCGTACGACCAACTACGGCACGGTTTACTGCTGGAAGCGTTACAGCACGTTCCGGTAAGAGTTGGTTACGTGTAAGCTTCCAAGTGGTGGGTGACTAACGTGACTGTACGTCGTTTGTATGATACAGTTCGCTGTGTGATCGTCTTATCAAGGAGAACGGCATGAAACGCCGTGACATTCCGGAGTTGCCGCCTCGTCACTTGGTGGGCAACTTTTCACAAAAAACGGTTGGGGAGCGTGCCGAAAAACTGAACTTGTTTCTAAACGCCGCTGCGAGGGCCGAGCACTTACAGTGGGGTATTCGCGTGGACGATCAGATCGCCGTTTACAAGCGTCGTAACAAACGCGTAACGCAGCCCAGCAGTCAGGCGAACATTCGCAGCAGTCGTAGCATCTTCTCGCGACGACGGTAATGTTAGAGCGTTCTCGCCTACCTGTCTAGTGCGAGGGTACATGTATAGCTAGTATGTCAGTGGGAGGACATGGATTAGCTGCATGAGTTCCAACTTAGAACTCGCAGTTTGCTGCTTGGTCAGACTCTACCTGTGATGTACGTTCGAAGAGGGAATGAGGCGGGTACTTGCCATCCTTAATACCGGATTGCGACTGTTTCTTTGACATGTAACTAAATGGACATTAACTTCATGTGTGGATCTAACTACTTTAATTTCTCTCAATTCCCATCCTTTTGCATTTATATAGCGTCGTCATGACAAGAGTTTACATCCTCCTTGCACTTGATCCCATTTTGCCGTTCAAGACATGTTGTTCCTCTTTTTTAAGCAACACAGGTGGACGCGACTCCGTTCATGGCCTGTTGCAATTCGCGCCACTTGTTCAGCTGCATCTTTCGGTATTGCTTCACTTCAGTGCTCTTGTATTCGTATCGCTGAAATGGATTGCAGCAGTCACCGGCGCAGCCTTCACACACGTCCGAATGGCACGGAACGCCGTTGCGCGTACACTCGCAATCCGTATCAGGACTGGCACAATTCTTGACTTCCCGCGCCACCTTTTTGGCCATTGCCATAAGCTCCGTTTTCCCCGAACTAGGAATTGGAACCTTATGCTCTTGCAAAAACGTGCGCAACTTTTTCACATTCATCTTGGCCACTTTCTTGACCAAATCTCCGCACGAACAGCCACACGCACCGTCCCGAGAGTCCCGAATCTTGGCAAACTCGTCCAGCTGCTCAATGGACACACACCCAAAATCCGGCGTGTTTAATGCTGCATCAGTAGCCACGTGCATCTCTTCAGCAAATTCTGTACTCGAGGTAGATCCAATCGAGTATTTCCGCCACGACTTTCGTAGCTCTGGCGACGACGGCAGCTGAAGCTCACTCGCTTTCTCGCACTGCGGCCTTTGGGTTTGTGTAAAGACCATCTTGCGTTCATCTTCACTTAATCTCGCAAACAGCGGATTGTCTACGCCTCGTCGGTAGTCGAATTGGCGGGTTTCGCCCACGCGGACGTCACGTCGCTTGGCCTTTGATAAATTCTTGGCTCGCTCTAGCAACTCAAGCTCTCGCAATTGATCCACCTCCACTACACTACCAAGGTCGATATCAGCGATTTTGGCACCAAGACCCAAGGCCCACGTGCCGTCGTAAGGCACGGCACTGCCACCGCCAGGGAAGCGTGCGAACTCTCGCGCGTGTACGTCTCCCCACATAATGTGTTTCTTGGCACCCAACGACGCCGAGCGATTCTTGCGCTCTGGTACCGGAGCGCTCGTAGAGGCCACGTGTAGGCTATTGCTACGTGCTTTACGCTTCTTCTTGTGTTTCTTGCTCTTCTTCTGCGCCTTTGAAGCTGCTACTGCAGACTCGACAGGAATCTCCACGACCTGTATGGGCTCCGTGACAAGACGCACGCATTTTAACGGCGATGTGGTCACGGGTGCAGCAGCAGCGCAGGGTATATCAACGCATTGGATGCTATTAGAGCGTATCTCCTTCGTCTTGTTGGGCGACGGCAGACACGTGGGACGGTGGTGCAGCCAGTTCTGGCGTTGGCAGTCGCGGTCACAGAAGAAGACACGTCGACAGCCGCCACAGCGGTTTTTAGCGTCGGCTTTGCCACACGATAGACAGCTCTTATCACAAGGCGTGGATGCAGTCATAGTGTGCAGGATTCGGCGAGAAGCTCAGATTGAAAGTGAAGCATTGTACAATCCATGATTTGATTCGGGACTCGAATAGAGGACAGTTTCAAAGTTTCAAGTTTTGGGCTCAACTGTTGTCCCGTATATTTTGCCATCCCAGAGTGTGTAAAGTATACTAAAGACATGGCGTTGCAAGCTCGATCGGCATAAACGACCTGTCACGATGGGATCTCGTAAATCTAAATAACTGCCGCGTTTTGACGAACTTGGCGATAGGCACAAAGCTTTTCCCATCTGACACATGGTTTAATGTGTGGGTTGTAAATCACGATTGTACACCACTTTTTGATAGGTAATGGTGAATTAAGTTCGGCGACTTAGGAGCGCATTGGAGGATTTCTGTGACCAGAACGGCGTTAAAATCTAGTGTCAATTGACGTCTACCACGTGTGATCCGCTGGACATCATGGTTTAAATCATCCAGCTTTGACATATCAATGTGGTGAAGGAATGACATGTTTTGTTAAAGACTGATATTGGAGGATCTTGATAAAACAAATACATATTTAAAAAAAATATTGCCACCGCTTAGTACGCGAAAATCTATCTCCAAATAATAGCTCTTCCACCTCACCGTTGCCTCGCGTATTCTCTATATTTAATCGCGTGTTCATTGATGATGATCCCACAAGATTAAAGATGCCCTATACACGAGAGCCACAGTGCTCAAATCCCGAGTCACGCCGAAACGCAGCAATACATGAATTCATAAAATAAACTTTATAAACGGGCAATATGCTAAAATACAATAATTTTTTGTCTAGTGGTCTATGTGACATTGATTGCAGGCAAATGCTGGGAAGCTTTGGTAGAGGGCGCAAAGTCTTGACAGTATTCAACAATTTCTATCGATCGTCGTCGGCAATTAGGCCGTTGACAACAAGAGCAAAAAGTGAATATCTTGGCTTTGGCTGTACTTGATAACACCTGGCCGCGAAGAGCGCAGCCTCGCTATTACAGCATTCATTTATTGGTAGGGATAGAAAGAATATCTAATGTCGGTTTTAATATGGCGCTTCGAAATTTCCACGTAAGTCCAAAATCAAGCCTTAACTTGTCTTCGAGATAACTTATCGGACAATACACAACATTCCGTTCGAGCATCCACAAAAACAATTCCTTGCACATTCAAAGGACTACGCTTCGCCAGTTGTCTCGTCACCTCCAGTAAATGCCGATTTACTCGAGATAAAAGTGTCAGTGTGTTCATTGTCGCTGTCTGAGTAGTCAAAATTATCCATCATCGTTCCAGCAACCTCTTCCAATTCACCTACTACATTAAACACTTGTGCGCGCAAAATCTCCTCTACCACTCTGGCGCTATACACAAACTCGCACTCGGTCCTCTTTCTTCCATTGTTTTGGTCGCACCTCGGTCCAATTCGATCATACTACTTAGTATTAGTAATCAGCAGTGAACCAGACGATAATTTTTCCATCTTCACAAACACTACGAATCCAAAGTATTGTTCCACTGATGCAATTTGGCATTAACAGTGTCGTTGCTTTCTTGAGCCTCTTATGTTCTAGAGCTGCGTCACACTTCCGCGAGCTCCTGTTCAAAACTCTCATCGACCCACATTGCCTTACTAGCGATATTCTTTGCCACATCTTTCTTGATAGCCCACGGCTTCTGCTCTACAGTTTAGATCATAAATCATCGGTGCAGCTGCTGCAAATTTGGTATACATCCTTTATCAAAGCGTAAAGTTTTTCGGTGCAGTGACACGTTGGACACGCAGTGGTTCCAAACATACGAGACATTGACAACGAATACTTCTTACTCAACACCTTATTCACTTAAGCATAATGATGGCGCTAAGCCACATGGTGGCACTCGTTAACCGCTTACAGAGTCATGTGGCTGAGCAAAACATAGCTCTTGGTTTAGGGCGTTGCGTACGACTCTAGAGACACAACTTTCTTTTCACTGTGTGGCGTTTCACAGATCAGCTGTCCGTCAACAATACAAGTTCGCGTGCAACTTGCTGGTCTGGCGAAGCTTGACCGTAACCTGCACCACTAACTAGCATGTCGGAGCCATGGTGCAAGTTTGTTTCTCGAACCAATTCCGACTAGAGACCTCAAATCTGGCGAAATCCATCAAATTCTTGTTCCGCTAGTTAAGTTTAAGGCTGGCGACGTTGCAAACGGCTAAAGCACCTAGTCCGGAGCACGATACGTAGAAACAAACTTCATTGTATCCATACCATCGATAAGTTATTTTAACATTCATTGTTTATTGACGTGTTTAGATTCCAAAAAAACAGAGAATTAACGTTTCGCGGCGCGAGGGAATCGCAACAAGCTTACGCCATACGTTCAGCGAAATTTTTTCTAAACGCTGACGTTGCTCGATGAGTGCCAGAAGTTCGTGGTCGTTTATCTTCACAAGCCAAATTCGCAAGATGAAAGGTCAAACGATTGGTCTGCGGACTCGCCGATTGTTGCATCCTGTAAAGAACAATCTGACCAAAAGGGGTTTTTCGTGCGTTATAACAACCGTGCCGAAGCCTCTTCCTTCAAATTCGCTGCCTTAATAACTCAAACAAGTCCTCTGCGATGAATTCGTTTCGATTGCGCTGCCACGGATACCCGTCGTACGACAGCCATGGCAGCGCTGAATGGTGCTCGAAAAACGTTTTAAAACTGGCTGGGCTGCTGTCAGGAAAAGATCGGTCCAAAAGCTGAATGGCTTTCATTGGAGCGACGTTGTTGTTCGACCAGTTTTCATAAACTGCCTCGGCCGACTTCGGACTTTTCAACAGTTTTATAAACTCAGCATCGCCAAATTTCTGGTCGGCTGGCTTCTCTGAATTACGAAATTTCTGAATTGTAGCAACCAATCGGCTTTCCTGTTCTTCATTCCGCGTAGTCATCGCTTGAAGTTGTTGTACCAGCTTTTTGTCACCAATCTTGGCATCGGTCCGAAAACGAGGTTTCGTGACTCCCAAAGTTTCTTTGCCGTGTAATTTGCTGTACACATTGCGAAGCCCTTCAATTGCCCTTTCTTTCTTGTCAATGGTGCCGTTGGCGGCCTTATATTGCTTGATTGCATTGTTGCTCTTTAATGCATTCTCGGTGAGGGTCGAGTTTGTAAAGAGGTGTTGAGGCTTTGAGTGGGGTCTGGGGATGACATCACCCGGATCATGGAGTTAGTCAGCCGCTACTATAAATGCAAAGCAGAGGCTGATGCTCACCATGAACTTGATTGACGAGATGTGTAGGTGCGTAGCTGCCCACATTTTTATTTCACGGTCTGTTCTTTTCCAAATAAGTCGAATTCCAAAATTCCCCCCTCATCCTCTGAAAGTACATTGTCAACATAGATGAACCAATCGATGAAGCTCCACGTACCGCACTCTTACAATTAATCAATCCTTTACCTACCACATAATACTTTGATAAGAAAAAAAAATACAGATGCTGATCACCTAATAGTGGGGATGTACAATTTAAAATTCTAAACATATTGTACATAGGTAAAGTTCGGCCCGTAACTGCCTATTGGGAGTGACGTCTAAATAAAGTTCCAAAAAATTATTGCCTGACACTGTAGCAACCTTTGTCAAGAAATAAATGGTGGCTCCATTATATACGGTATTTAAAGTATCTGGTAATAGTGCTCGTCTTGCCAGCGATTGTTTTCGTGTATAATGTTGGGCACCAGCATAGCATTTAGCAACATTCGCTGCAAAGATGTACACTAACGTGCTTCCATTAACTTTGCTGAAATCTACACGAAGTGGTGAGCAGAAGCGTTCTGCTTCGTTGCCTAGTAATCATTCACCTCGAAGCTTTAAGAATAGCCCTTGGCCATCTGTGAGATATGAGGCGACCGTGTCGCGGAGCATGATCTGTATCTATTTGTATAGCTAATGCTCCGTGCTGAAAGGAATAGATAAATTTGACTCATCCTTACGCTTCGCGTTTGATTCAACAGCTGATCAGTCCATTGATCCGGGTGACGTCATCGGGGGAACCCAGTCAACGCCTCAACTCCTTTCTACCCGAAATAACCTGGCTCTCACCGAAGATGCGTTAAAGGGCCACGATGTATCTAAGCAATATACGGTCGCCGATGGCAATAACGACGAGGAAGCAAGGATCATGAAGGAACTTCTCAATACTTAAGGTCCCATCATTACAAGGCCGAGGACCTTCAAGTCTTACTGAACCCCTCCATCACACCGAGGCTAAAATTGAGGATAAAAATCTGGTAAATCACCTGCAAGCGATTCCTAAGCGGACCGGAGCACACGAAAGCTTTATGCTTGCTACACATGAGCGCATACGTAATTCAGAAGATCCACCTGATTAGACCGGACGTTGAGTATTGACACCTGTTGACTGATCCGAAGTCGGTCGAGGCAGTTTATGGCAAATGGTTTAACGACAAAGA
This sequence comes from Plasmopara muralis, assembly GCA_003676415.1. Classification (NCBI taxonomy): domain Eukaryota; phylum Oomycota; class Peronosporomycetes; order Peronosporales; family Peronosporaceae; genus Plasmopara; species Plasmopara muralis. The sequence continues at coordinate 17,332 of RCHQ01000143.1, read as the reverse complement.
AACTCCATTTAACCGCCGCAAAGCGCTTGGACCGCTCTTTCACTGACAGCAGCCCGGATTTTGAGCACCGTTTAGCTTTGCCGTGGCTGTCACACGTTGGGTATCGCGCGTGGAGGCGATGGCAAATTTGCTTGTAATGTACTAGGATTCCCGTTTAGTGAGGAGTTGTTTTGGCAGGTGGCAGCTCAACTCGGTGATCAGCCCCTCGACCCGCGTTCTGGCGTTGCATCTTGAGATGAAGCTAAGGGATATTACCAAGACTTTAAACTTTTAAGAAACGCTGACCTTGCTTTAGCTGCACCTGAACGAGTCGCCGCTGAATGTATGACCTTGAGTGTGTCGCATTCCAATTTCCTCGTGTCTCGAATAAAGATAAATTTGTCTACTTAGACAATGCCGTCGTGGATTCCCTGATAGCAAAATACGTGTTTGCGAACCGCCAAAATATGTTGTTTGAGTAAATTATTGATGATTTGAATCACAAGGTGGATTTTTCGACCTTTTGTGCCTCGGACTTGGTACTTGAGCCATTTGCAAAGTCGACGGAAATAGACGATTTCCCTTTTACGGGACAAGAATCGGATGGACCTTGCAGATATTATGACTCACTATCTGTTGTCGTTGTCGCTTAATTCATGATCGTCATTTCACGACAGCTCCTGTCATTTCCGGTCTTTTTTTGCTGTTTTCGTGATAACATCTGTTTTCCCCTTGCTCTGTTGCTAATGACAACTTACTGCCACCACGCGTATCGAAGGTGGTCAAAAGTGCGAAGTGACGAATTCGTACAGGAAGCTACGACGATTCAATATGCTTGTTTTCTAAAAGACTACCGCATCTTATCACTGCTTTGTATACATTACGTTGTCAAAACCAGAGAGGCGAAAGTCTTGCAAGAGTTGCTATCTCATTGCTTCTTTTGGCAGCTACTTGGCAACCAAAAGAAGCCATGAATATCAGAATCACGGTAAGCGCAAGCCCATGGAAGGATTTTGAAGCACAGGGGTATGGCAGCGATAGCGCTACCAACATGCAAAGCAAAGAAGAGGACGCAGAGTATCAGCATCTGCTGTTGGTTTAGAAAGCGACGAGAGCAAAACAGCCGATCATAAAGAATGGAGCAAGCGTGCGAGGTGCTGGAGCTGGCGTACGCGATGAACGTGGCGATACGGGAATTGGCAAAACCTTTAATGCCATCGCATTGTTTGCAAAACAAGACTATTTGGGCGACAGACGTGCATTCTTCATGGTTCCGACACGCCAATTGGTGGTGCAGATTACGGCCAAGAATCGCCAGACCACGTATTTTCGTATTGCGGACGGACAGTTGATTTGTCACGGTACACAGTGGGGATGGGAGCTGCAACTCACGCGAGACTGTACGCCACGTCTTGCTCGAGGGACCGGCCGCATGAAGCTGCTAGTGTCTCTGCTAGTTTTTGACGAGTGTCATTATGTGACAAACCGTCATTCATACGCACAGGAGATTAAGATGTTATATTTACCGAGAACATGTCGTCAATGCCTCGAATTTTTGGCACTACTGCGTGTCCAACGCGTAGCTGCGCTGAGACAAAGAAAGTCGACCTAGACAAGCGGTCGCGTCTCCATTAAGAATGTCCCACAAAAATTTAGATGCCCCATACTTGCCATTTAAAGTGCTCAAGCGCCAAAGTTCTCGGTGCATCGCAACACATAATTTATCTGAAAGTCTTTACGTGGCCAAAAAAATGGGCAATATGCTAGTGATAAATAGGAGCACTCCACAAAGTGTTTTGATCAATTCGGAAGTCCACTATTTATATCAAAATTTGACCTTGGTCTCGGCAGTACCAAACAATGATCATTAGTCGTTACGCCGTGGACGCCGACAAGAGTAAGAAGCAAATTGCTTGGCTTTGGCTGTGCTTGACAATATCTGACCGCGAGGACCGTAGCCCTGCTTTTGAAACATTTATTTATATTGGCAAGGAATAGAAAAGGATGTGTTGGCAGCAATGAATAATGTCGATTTTTTTATATATAGCGCAGCGCTTTAGAATATCACATGAGCCCAAACTCATGGCTCATCCTTTATATGCACGGCTTCAAGGTAAGGAACTTCATAATCATCTATACCTGTACCTGTTCGACAGAACACGACATTCCGTTCGAGTATCCACGAAGACAATTTATCAAACGATTACGCTTCGTTGGTTGTGTTTCGTACCCTTCGTGCGTCTAACATTGCTGTCTGACATCAAAAAATTCCAGCTTTTCTTCGACAGCCTCTCTTTCTCGATTCGCCTTTTACATGAAATAGTCGTGCGCGTCGCTGTCTGTCTGCAATACGAGTTTGCGTGCAGCGTACTGGTCTGGCGAAGCTTGATCGTAATCTGCACCATGTCGGAGCCAAAATGAGTGCAAGTTTGTTTTCCGAATAGTCTTGCTCTGACACTTATGTGGTGTCAAGAAGCGTCCGACATAACTAATCATCACATTCGTCTCATGCGCTCAACACTTCAGAAAATGTAAACAATATTATTAGCACAAGTTAATTTTAAACATTGAATGTCGGATGCATAGCATTTGACATCGCATTCGATGTAGCTTAATTTCATTCTATTGCATTAATCTCGTCCTCGCAAAAAAATACTTTGATACACATTAAGCTGATTTGTTCTTGTAGATTTCAAAGCCAACGACAGCTGCCGATAAATTACGTCTTTCTCTTAGCCTTGCACGTTGGTAGTGCTATCGCTGCCATAGCTTCCTCTTCCAACAAAATTGCACCTAAAAAGCTGTGCCAAGACTCTGGTGCTGTTTGCTTCTACTGATCCGCATGAGGTACCCTTGCGTTATCATTACCTACCTGTCAACGTAGGGTACGAAGAAGTAATAGGATGCGGTAGTCTTCGTCAGTGCCCACATCATTGACGAGGTAGCGTGATTAATCAACCCTGCTATTTACACAACTCTGTTGATTCATACTTTCTTGTATCTCGGATATGCGAGTGTTTGCTTGGTTACAGCGCACTAGCGCTTTGTCTGGTGGAAGGCTGGTGTGACATGGATACTTTCACGAAAAAACAGTGCATCAACAAAAGAGACAGGCACTGGTAGGAACTGACGTGAAACGACGATTAAGAAAAATCGAAGTACGATCCTACACCAATACCGACGATCAAATTCTTGTCCCGCTAACATAGTCTGAGTTCGCGACTGAAGCACCTCATGCAAAGTATTTCCTATTACTTATTATATACCATCGATAACTAATTTCAACATTCGTTTTGAATTGACGATATTCAATTTCCATAACTCATTTTTTATTTTTACGTTTCGTGGCGTCACGGAATCGGACTGCGACATACTTGAGCCATACGTTCAGCGCAGGTGCTTCGAGATGCTGACTTAACTCGATTAGTGCCGAAGGTTTGACACAGTATCATCCATTATCATTTCTAAAACATAATACGCCAGAACGCCGGACCAGGATCTCTTCGTAAGCTGCATCCTGTCAAGAACCACCTGACCATAAGGATTTTTTCGTGCGTTATAAAGCAACCCTGCCATAGATTCTTTACTCAGACGCGCATCTTTAAAAAATTGATACAAATTCTCTTCATTGAATTCGTATCTACCGTGCTTCCAACAATACCCGACGTACGACAGCCATGGCAATGCTGAAGGGTGCTCGAGAAATCGAAAACGGTTCTCTGGGCTGCTGTCAGAGAAAGATCGGTCCAAACTTTTAATGGCTGCAAGTGGAGATACTTCACTGTTCAACCATTTCTCATATACTGCCTTGGCCGACGTTGGATTTTCCAACAGATTTATATACTCAAAGTCGCCAAAGGCCTGGTCGGATGGATCCTCTGAATTACGAAATGTTTCAATTGCAGCAAACAATTGGCTTTCCTGTGCTTCAGTGCGCGTAGTCATCGCTTGTAGGTGTTTCACCAGCTTTTTGTTACCGTTTCTAATCTTGGCATCGGACTGAAGGAGAGATTCAGTGAGACTCGAAGTTCCTTCCCCTCGTAATTTATTAATGACAGGTCCTAACGCATCAAGAAATTTCTCAAAGACCCTCGCTTCTTCGTCGCTGTTGCCATCGGCGGCCGTGTATTGCTTAGGTACATCGTGGTTCTTTAAAGCATCTTCGGTGAGAGGCGAGTTGTTAGGGGTAGAGAGAAGTTGAGGCTTTAAGTGGGATCTGGAAATGGCATCACTCAGATTGTTAAGTTGATCAGCCGCTGGCATTAATGCGAAGCAGAGGCTGATGCTAATAAAGAGCTTAATCGACGAGATCTGTAGGCGCGTAGGTGTCCACATTTTGGATGCGACTTTAATTTCTTGACCAATCAATCAAATGTCAAAGTACCCCCATAAAAAATAAAAACTACGATAAGTGAAGAATAAATAAAAATGCAAATAATTTTTTGAATCCCGATGCACTGTAGGAGCGACGCTGCGCAAAAACCGCCAAGAACAAGCTCTCTTTAAATCGCACACGTTTAACCGCAATGCGATCAAGCATGATGCGATCGGTCGTTATATGAAGCCGACTTTAGCTAGCGTCTTTCGGCTGAACAAAAGGTTGCACAACATACTGATAAACTTTATAGAGATACCGAAACCGATATATCCTTTTGCTAAGGGTGATCAAGCGGTCTGCGTTTTATGGAGCTTGGATAGGCAGTTGAGAAAGAAGTAAATTTCAAGCTATCGGCCAGTTCAAGGGGTATTTGTTGAGTATTTATACCATCCAATCACGGTTGAGGTGTTCCTCGTGCCAATGCCAAAAATAAAAAAATCGAATCTTACGGCCAACCAGTAGTCTGGTTAGCCACGGGGAAACAATGATGCCTGATAGACGTGGGCATGCTGGAGGCAAACCCAGCTCTGTCGATTCTCAGACGAAAATTGAACGTCGACGGGGCTTTCGGTGCTCTACATAAAAAATGCAAGCGTTGCTTGCAGATCGATGAGGCAATCGTAAGTGACATCTGTAAACATGGGTTGTTTAGAGCATCGGGTAATTACGCTAAACGCTCTACTGCTAAAGAAAATTCTATGCTCGGTGCTTTCCTGCCGACAGTAAAATGAGATGCGTAACAGACGGCATTAAGCGATCTTTTTTGTCTAACATGGCCTGTGTTAGTCGAGTATATCTTCGTACATCGAATCATACTTTTGCAAGTCACCACTTTGACCACGTTACTGCCTGAAGTCTTTTCGCATTATTGAAACCGACCAATGCAAAACGGCTGGACACATAGCATAATCTATCCAAAGGCCATGCTTCTCAATGAAGCACCCTACAATTTCTGCTCCGGAAAAGCAGTGGTGCCAAAAAATTTCGAGTGCACGAATTTGAGAACCACTCAAAATTAGTAATCTGGTTTTTAGCGTCCGCCTTCCCGAAAGAAATGGGTAACAGGTTCACGACCCCAACAGGGTATGTAAACTTAATCTATTTGGACGTACCGATTATGTCAGCAGACAAACAAAGAATGCTAAGACGCTTTAGAGCCTATGGGATAAAAGTTATCACTCCCGGGTAATGCCACTTGGAGTTCTGACCACGGTCAAAGTATGTCAATCTCTTCATTGATGATGATGAGTTGAGTATCCCTGTCGATAAAAAAGTTAAAGGCGCTGTATGTCGTATACACTATCGTGTTCTTTCGTCCCACATTCTTTCCAGTTATAAGTGTTCCTGCCGGGATAGTGGTCATCATAAGCTTGTACAATGCGCCTCTGTAGCATTACTGACGGTGTGGAATGGGGAATGCAATTTTTCGAGCCACTTCGGCTTTGACTTTCGCACAGAAGGAAAGATTTAATGACATTACAAGGCTCCTTTTTCAGATTCAGTGCCAAGCAGCAATTTTTCTTGAAACCAAAACGATCAGGCAGTTACAGCGAAGGTAGGTCTCGTGATTTCGCACATCAGTAATGGTTTTTCAAGTACATTACCACACTCTATAGTCCAAGCCTTGCTCCTTGCACTGTAAGTGTCTCTCAAGACTGCTTTACATAATAGTGATAAAAAGTTGATCTCGTGTTCAGATTTTGCAATCGCTACATTGCTATGCCGTCGATCTTTCAAGCCTCTTCTTGATCCTGTAGAGCTTAAAAGAAAAAGTTAACAAAGGAATTGGCGACAGACTTATCTTGTCTTCGACCGGATCGGTATCGTCTTTGTAAGAGTATATAGGCGAGCGCTATCTTTTTATCGCGATCCGTATCTGCGCTACCGCTACCATGACCAGCTACTCTTCGTCACTCCACTTACACTGTCAGAGCAACGCTTATGATGCCTAACCAATAGCCAGTCATACTTAAACGGCCTAAGCGGAAATCGTTCAGTGGTCGAATTGACACTTAATGCTCCGGACTTGCGTCCATGTCACCATCAGTGACTATATCTGACATTTTAAGAACCGTGCTGATAGCGCTTCTGCTTTCTAGCACAGGTTTACCAAAGATTTACTTGAATGACAAACAGATTTAAGCCATTTGGAGTTCTTGGCTCTTCAATCTCGACTGACTCTGAATATGGTCACATCATCTATCCAGACCCAAGCTATAACAGTGTTCAACGCTACCAGAGTCAATAAAATTCACACTTAGAATCACCGGGATTTAAGTAGCAGTTACCTTTGCTCCTGCAGCTAAGCAAGCAGTGTCAATGCCAAGTTGGCATGCTCGTAGAGCCTCACTAAGCATCGAATTTTCTTCGACAGTAAAGCGTTTAACGTAGTTGCCTGATGATCTCAAGTCCGCACCAACAGCCCATGTTTACTGAAGCCATTTACGATTGCCTCGTTGATCTTCAATCAAGGCTTGCAAGCCTGATCCGTTATGTAGATCACAAAGCCATGCCGACGTTGAATTTTCTTTTTAAGAATCGACAGAGCTAAATCTATCTCCCGCAGGCCCACGCCGATTGGGCATCCTCGTTTTTCCGTAGCTAATCGAACAACTGGTTGGCAGGATTTCAGATTTCTTGATTTTGTCATTGGCGCAAGGGAAAACTCAACCGTGTTTAGCAGGTATAAATAATCAACTTGTATGTCCGATAGCTTGAAGGTGTATTGCTTTCTCCACAGCCTATCCAAAGTTCATAAGACACAGACCGCTTGACGGGCCCTGACCACCCTTAGTAAGGGAATATATCCATTTCGGTATATTTTTAAAGTTTTTCGGCTTGTTGTGCAACCTTTTGTTTTGCCAACAGAAGCAAGCTTTTACTACAGAACGTCGGCGACATATAACGACCCGTTACACGTAGTGAGAGCACAGCGAAAATGTGGTACGGCTCACGAGTCAGTTATCGGGTAGCTCGCTGGATGGCTTAGATCCATATTGCTCCAATTTGATTGCTTCGGTTTTCTAGCCGCTCCGTTCTACCCGGACTAGGTGCTTCAATCACGAACTCAGACTATTTTAGCGGGACAAGAATTTGCCAGATTTGTGATTAACTACTCGGTATAAGTGTAAATTTGTAATTGGATTATTCATAACCGTCGTTTCACGTCAGTTCCTGTCAGTGCACTGTTTTTTCGTGAAAACATTCGACACCAGCCTTCCACCATGCAAACGCTCGCGTATTCGGGATATAAGAAACTATGAATCAACAGAGTTGTACAAATAGCTCGATTGATTTATCACGCTACTACTTCTGGCAATGATGTGTGCACTGATGAAGACCACCGCATTCTATTACTTCTTCGTACCCTACGTTGACAAGATCACAGAGGTAGGTAATGATTACGCAAGAGAATTCCATGCAAATTAGTAGAAGCAAAGAGCAAAAGCAAAGAGCTTAAAAAAGTTTTGGCACATCTTTTCAAGTGCAATCTCATCGGAAGAGGAAGACATAGCAGCGATAGCACTACCAACATGTACGGCTGAGAGAAAGGCATAAAATTTTGGCAGCTGCCGTTGGCTCTGCGAGAACGAAACAGCTAAATGTGCAACAAATTATATTTTTGCGAAGACGATATGGACGCAATGGAATATAATAAAGCTACAGCGAAAGCGATGACAAATGCTATGCAGCCGATATTCAATGTTATGTTTGGATTAAACCGAGATGCGGTTAAGACCATGTTACTTTTGACTGCTAAAAATGCATTCGAGTTTGCGTGTAGAGCCATAGTGGAGAATTTGGAGAAGATCTTACGCGCACAACTGTTTGATGTAAAAGACGGATTGAAAGAGGTCGTTGGAGAGGAGCCGGAATGTGGATGTCTCGAAGAGCGAAAATTAACACACTGACGCGTTGGTCTCAAGTGAAGTGGCACCCATTGAATGTATCTAGAACACTCGCCGAAGCGTAGGTGGTTGGATGTAGTCAAAGACCACCACTTAAATTAGATTTCTTTCTACAGCAAAAGTATAGAAGACACCATCTTCATGGTGTGCACGTCCCTTGAGCTACAATTTTTTTTAGCTCTTTCAATGCGTTACATCTCTCTTATTCGAGGCCGTGTTGTTCCGCGAAGCTCGTTCGGGTCTTCCATTCAATTTATCTCGTCTAATCTCGCAAACAGCTTCATTTTAAATTAATCTGAGCTGTAGCAAATTTATCGATTGGGCAGTACGCGACAATTTGTTCGAGCACCCACGAAGATAATTGAGTTCCTCGGAAGAAAAAATCAAAATTATACAGCAATAGCCAAGCTTCATTGCCGCGGAGATGATAAAAAGAGGTGTGCAATTGAATTGACGGGTGCATTTTTGGGTCTTTATAGCAATGCAATTTGTCGTTGCCTACCCGACTACTTTTCTAAACTTATTGTATATGAATGTAAATAAATCGATAAGAAGTCTGACCAAGCTTACATTTCGAGAAGTGATGGATAACACCCATCCCTCCCTCATGGTATGTTTTTCAAGGAAGGTCGTTGAATTAAATCGACCATTTGTGTTTGAAGCTCGCTTAAAAAGAAGCTTTAAAACCTTCAACACGCAACTAATTAATAAAACAGCGATCTAAAAAACCAGCAACTCCAAAAAATCTCAAAATGCCTACTTAGTGTGGTAAAGTGACTTTTGCAAATGGTGCGTCTCGTAGTGTCGACTAACGGAGAGGGTGCTACAATACCGTGGGGATGGTGGGGGTTCACTTTATGTACCCTTTGGCGGGATTAGAGCCTATCGTGCGGTGGCTCTAGACTTGGTGGTGCCTGCTGTGTTATTTGTGTTCTCTTAAGTCGGACGTAGGACAGGACGTCGCGCCGTTTTCTGATCCCACGTATCATCTTTATGAGCATCTCAATTGCTACCGCAATAATTGCTAGGACTTTTTTCCTTCAGATATTTTTTGGAACATCTTTTTTATACCTGCCTGTTTAGATACTGATGCGCACCAGGGGCCACCATTCTTGTAGAGTTCTCAAGAGTAGCCAGCTTTTCAGCATAAGCTCTTTGCTTTATGTAGTGATCTGCTGCATCATTTGGTTTACATCCAATTGGAGAGGAGTAAATGTCGTTCGAACTCTTACACGAAATGTGGTCCATATAACGATGACCATACATACAGCGAAGGAGGTTCTGGAAAACTTATCGATGACAAAGCCAACCACCAAGAAGGTTACTTTGGAATCCAGAATTATCCGCATCAAAGACCACCATTGCGCCAAAGGATATACCTCCCCTTTGGGCAATAAGTTAATAGTAATTGAATATCCAAACAGCCGCTCGGACATGGCTTTGGAGGAACCTTCAACATCGACAGAAGGGAGCACATGCATGCCAATTTCCTTCGGTAGTCATTTGACACTAACCGTTCGGGTGATGATGACGACAAGGAGCGCCACTAGAACTCCAACAAACACTCGCCTTAATTTTCACCCACTGAAGCGTCAACCGAAGTAATTTCTTCTAAACGCAATGAATAATGGTCATTAGACCATGCACATTTTTGGTAAACTCCTTAAAATTCAGTACTGTTTTTGTACTGATGATCAAAATATCGTTTGATTTGTGCCACGCGATTTGGTGACACTACCAGTCAGAGTCATGCCTACCGGTTCCGTGTAACTCTGTTGGGATCCACGCAGCCAGGCTTTTGTCAAGTAGACATCGCCGTTATGACTTGTGCTGCTATGAACAACATGCTGGATAAGTCTCCTGTTCATACTCCTATGTCACCAATTTGTTATCAAGGGTCGACACCCTGGATGTCACCTTAGTGAGTCACAAGAAGCGCTATCGGCGCGGTACTGACCGCGTCAGTCAACAAGGTGAATGAGAAATGAACACCGATAATTCAAGAACTTGTGTCGGAACGTTTGGTGGCACAAAAACCACTAAGTGACTCTTGCATACCCAGCAACTTTTTAAAGTAACTCGAAAGTCTTTAAGCCAGGGCATTAAGTCGAGGCTCTGTCACCATGTGTGAAGTCTCACATAAGATACTGAGTAGCGCTCGAGGGACATTTATGCCGTTACTGGCTTGGCTGAATTCCAGTATATAAGCCACGAGCGAGGCCTGCTGATGCACACTAAGCCCGAATGGCACGTGGTGTACATCATACAAGATGTGGCTGGCTGCAGAGCAAAGCATTACAGACGATGTCTTCACGATGCATACGTAATCCACAGAGCAACACTCGCCATGAATACACTCGCTACATATCGAGCAAAGTATGGTTGGCGGAAGACCCAGACATCAAGGGAGGCCCTGACATTGCCCTTGAAGTGACATGTAGCCCAGCAAGCAGCTCGTCGTATACAGCACTTGCTGTATGTCCGACTTGACCAACTAGTTTCCGATCAAGACATCTGGAAGCTGCATATATATCACTGAGGGGTATTTAAGTAAGCCTTACTCTTCGCTGGACGTCAATGTAATTGTGGGTGTTCTAATGTATTGTCGTGGGTACGCAAATTTGACACGGAGAATCTCTTCGAAACCGTCGTTGGTGTCAAGGATAAGTAACGCTTGTCCAGCTCTCATTTTTAGGCAAGACAATTTAAAGGAAAAATGTCGGTGAACGAAGATAGCGCTCGGCTGTATACCCTATATACGGGCGATATTGGAATGGTCAATAGCAAGACAGTTCTAAAGCTAGGATTTCCGAAAAATGTTTCTTTGGCAAAATGAATGGAAAAGAAAAAAAAATTATGATAACAAAGTCGAAGTAGTGATAGTACGACCTGATAAAGAGATCAACCTATTTCTCACTGTTGGGCGAAGCCGTCTTGAAGTGCAAAAAAAACAATTTGGTCCTAAAAAATTGATCGGGTCCGAATTGTCCAAAGGTAAACGAAAAAGATATATCGAGTCCTTTTTTTCTTAGGTAAACAAATACTACGATTCAGTCTTATAAGACCGGCATTTGGCTTTTCTGTCCGATTGAAGTGTATGTCAAAGATTGAATAGGTTTCAGTAATTTTTTTGCGTTATCATCATGAAGCAAGAACAGTACCAAGTCGATACCAGTGAATAGAAGGAGCACTGTGACGTGGTTAATGCTTTCTTCTGTTCTAAAGACAAATTGAGAATGGCTCGTAAAAGAAGGTTCCTTTATTTCGTGGACAAGCGGAAAGTAGCATGTCATACACGCAATCAGTTTGATACGGCCATACGTCTGGCAGAAATGCCAATTTCTAGAAAGGTTCGATTCAACTCAATACGAAAGCATGTGCAACAGACAGCACGCTAAGCTTGATCTGCAGGCATCACCAACATACCATGCGCGAGTGTGACGTTCCATTGAACTCGGTCAGCACTCCGAGTCCTAACAGCTCTAGAATGCCCTTGTAATGTATGTTCGCTTACTGGCACAATTTTCATGTCCTCACAAAGCGCATGCACAGAGTTATTCGGATGGAATTTTCATTCCAGTCAAGCAGAGCACGTAAAGACGGACGCAACGAAAACGCATTGTGCTCTTATTAGCGGCGTGAAGAAACACGCGCGCAAAAAAGCGCTAACGCAACTCAGGACATCATCGGCCAATAAGATTTTGGTGCTTTATTGGAAATATGACCTTAGGACAGATCGCACCAAGGTCAAGACCATAGTGGTTCGGTTGGCCTTAATCATTTACAAAGATTGACGTGTACAAGAAAAGAGCAAATTGCGCAAAAAGGGCTAAGAAATTGTCGGATTTAAGACACGGAAAGTCGTTTAACAAAGTCAAGGAGTAATCATCACCGGCGCTGATCCTAGCCTTGTCAGACCCAGGATTTATTGAATGTCATGTGGATGCGTCTAATTTTGCCAACAGCACAGCACTGCTGCTTCCAGACGCAGAGGGACGAGATCGAGGGATCGCGTCCATTATGGCTACTATTATCAAAATTAATAAATACTTGGAATGATATATACTCTTGTCAATGCAGGGGTATCAGTTTTACGCAGACGATGCGTTACTAGTGTCGCTTCACCTCTCCTGGAAAATAGCCAGGTGACTCTTCCTTATAACTTTAAGGTGAAAATATAGCCAGAAAAGCAAAATTTGTTAGATATTGCACGATTGTGCTGTTTAGAATGTCGAAAAAGCTTTTGTCATGATTGCGATCTTATCCGTATCGACTTTGATCTGTGGCGCGCATGCGGATGACGACATATGTGTATTTTTGCTTGAAGTTTTGAAAAATTTTCTACAGTATATAAGCGTGAGGCTTCTTTGGCTCTTGATGGAAGCTAGGGCTTGTGTGCTACAGCACAAACTAACTTGATCAACCACGTAAAGTGGTTCCTCAGTATAAGGTTTTCAAGAAACGTGCTTCCCATCAGAATTGCGATTAACTCACTTCGGACGAGAGCACTCATTGTTGGCGAACCATGTTAAATAAGTGTTCGGTACATGTGCAAATTGTGTTAGTAGATAAAATACATGTCAAAAGCGACCGCACCATCGTTAAGCTTGCCTGTGGCTCTGTGGTGTTGCCAGATTATTAGGATGGTATTATTTTCGGCTTGTGCAGTCAATCGCTGGGCCGTACACGATCTGACGTTTTTGCTGACCGATCAAGAAAAAACGCTCATTCGGCGTTGTGTTAGAGATGCCAACGCAGCATCTGCATATCTCGATCGTGTCTTGACATAACATAAAACTACTGGCACCAGGATAAATTGGTCACAGAAGATCGTCCGGAAACCGATGCTTTGGCCGATTGAGTCGATTGAGTATTATGAAGCGTAATATGGAGTCTTTGTATAAATACGCTCAAGCAATGGAGTGGCATGCTCCCAATCGCTGAGTTTGAAATAAACATGCACTTTTTGCCTCAACAGTCTTCTTAGTTAGGTTTTGCTTTGCCTAAGCGCCACCGCATTGGGATTATCGGCTTATTGGAGATATAGTAGAGCAGTCTGCTGAAATCCGCTCTCTCACCCCGCGCGATTAGGACAAATTCGATCTGGCATAACGACTTAGTGCTTTAGAACACGTGTTCCATACATAAAACCTAAAAGAACTTCATTTGTCAAATATAAAGGAATTAAAGAACGACGCGCCAAAACTAAGACTCAGTTCTCACTAAAAGTGTTTACGTGCAAGTACATCTCTAAGACGAAAAATCGACAGAGCTGAATAAATTATTGCAAGGTGTAATTAAAAGAGGGCTGGCATATACGCTTTTGTTATTTAGAATCATGCGAACACATCTGGCGCCAAGTCTTGATCCGGATTAGGTGAATGCGGGAGCATTAGCACAGTCAGACTTAGCCACGAGAGATCGAGTGTGATTCTGGGTACTTGATATCACAACTTCTCTTTTTGGGGGCGATTTTCTCACGGGGCTATGCGACTACGTACTTGAAACTTGAAGACAGGTGAGACAAATATATGGACTGCAGCGCTCAGTGCTCGTATTCGAGGAGAAAATCGAGATAAACGACATTACGATTATATCCTAGGTCGCGTCGACTGGACGTCCGTCGAGAGCCAAATCATAGCGGAAGGCATTCCGTACATCGTACAATGCTGGTATTTTGCTTTTCTCATCTTCTCATTGATCTAGAAGGCGAGCGCCACCACCACATAAAAGCATCATCGCGCTATACCGTCACCAGGGTCAACTAAGTTTTGTGCAACGTGAATGGGATTCTCTTACTCCGAAAACTGTCGGGAGCTTGACCTACACTACGCAAAACTGACCTGACATCTAAGACGCTTTTGATCATTGTGATCAGTGTATTATAATTTTCATCGCTTGGGTTCGAGATGATAAGGCCACAAGCTGAGCTCATCTCGAAGTCCTTGATGACCGCTGTGGAAACAATACTCACACGAGCATAATGTCGTGGACCATAGGATGCTGAATGACAGTCCGCTGGTAGCCGAATAGTCTTCAGCCGAGCAAACTTGTACCAAAAGTAGTGATATTGAGACCGCCGAAAGAGTTGCAAAGTCCAAGCAAAGAATGCAGCCTCTTTTTTTTTTCTCTGATTCGACAGTTTAAACGCCTTTTGTTGTTCTTAGACATCGCATAAGGCTTAAGTATATCAAAAGCGAGTGTAATTTTGACACCCATCCACCGCTTTTCAAGCCGATAAATGAGCAGAAGAACTTATCCTAATCTCACCCTTAGAGCTGCGCGTGCTTCGTATCAAGGCCGGAGTCTCGATGCTGTAAGCACCCTTATTACTCAACGTAGTTTGTGCAGCAATCGCAGCCGGCTTGTCGGGCATGGGTTTTATATTTCCTCCGTAAATTTAGAGTCAAGTGAGGATTACAACTTTTTAATTGCATTTCGTGATGTTGCGCCTCATGAGGTAGCACGTATATCAAACGTTTGATCAAAGGACGGGAACAAAGTGCGTGGCGTACAATTCTTCGCGAGCAGGCGATATGTGACACACGGGATCGCGAGGGTGCAGCTCGGATGAATTGACGCATAAAAAGATCATCAAAGGGGTCGGCATGGTAAGAAATTAAAGCAAAATTCACGAGTAGGACTTGGACTTCGTTGAGAGACGCACTCACACTTTCGCGCTCTGATAACGAGGTTGGCGTATCGAAGTCGAGTAAGGCTTAGGTTGTGACCACTTTGAGCATAACGTGACTGACGCACGCGGCACGTGTGTGATCTGTGAGCATCTGAGTCGCGTTTTGACGGCATAGCTGCTTGCTTTGGTATGCCAAAATATATTTGGACACTTGAGCTTGGTTCGTGTCGAAAGAGCTATGGCTGAGTCGGGCTTTGTCTATGCTCTAGGTATGAGATCAAGGCTTTCCGGTGACATAGTAAGATAAACCTGATTTTGACTCAGTTTATTGTGCAGGCTTCTGAGTAGTAGCGCAAATCATAAGGGCGATGTCTACATATAACACTGGACTCAAGGATCTTAAGTCTTGTAGGGGGAGTAAAATTAGAGCTACACAAACCCGGTGTGCATTACTCTTTGTGTGGCACAAGCAATATTCCTTACATCAATACGGGAGAAGTGATCCATTCTGAGGAGCTAACAAAAAAACTGTACATCAATTAATGACCTCTTATTCATTCTTGGTATCTATCATGTATGTTATATATAAATCTGAATAAAGCTCAGCACATGAATCTCGGTATTTATACTACTAGAAGACTGACAAAAACGATATATACTAGTATGATGTCATGCCGTATTTTTTTGCGCATCTGCTCCCATCGCAATGGAGTGTGGCTGTTGCTTGATAGTCTCGACCTTTTCTTTTAAACAGGTCGACGAGCTGATCAAGGACCCTTACTCCACAAATTGGTTACTTGTAGTACAATTAGTGAGCAAATTCTTCTTGAGCCAAGCAATGCACGACACCATTTTCATGGCGTGCACGTCTCTTGAGTTGCAATAATTTGCAAACAGTTCCAATTTTATAACAAAACTAATGCCACGTTGAAAAAAGTCAGTTGTTACAGCCGTGGAATTTATATTGCTTTTGAAATTTAAACTATTTTAGATCGTCGCCAACATATACAGCTGAAACGATGCCGTGTCGTTAAACAAAGCTCGCCCTAGGATGCTCGCAGATGGTTAAATTTTCCAGGTCCTCCTCTAAGTTCATCTTGTTTGATCTCGCAGATAACTCCACTTTTACATTCACCTGTATCTGTGCATGCTGTAGCAAGTTTTCCTTTAAGTATTCGGACAAGTACACGAGAATTCGTTCGAGTATCCACGAAGACAGTTTTCCACATTCAAATGACGATATTGCGTCTCGTTTTTTAAGAAAAAAGTGCCCCTTTTCTCGAGACTAACGGGTCAGTGGAGAATTATCGAATAGACATTTTCGTCGCATTCTCGAGCTTGTTGTGTTCCATAGCTACAGCGTTCTTTGGCTTCATCATCAGCCTCTTAACACCACCACTGCTTTGACTTCAGTTAGCTCCTCTTCAATGTTCTCATAAAATTCACGCTGCATTACTAGTGACGGTCTCTGTCTCTTCCTCCTCTATAGGCTTCAGCAATGCAAGCATGTTTTGCAGATTATCGGTGCTGCAAACTCGGCAAGCTGGCTCTTTTCCACCCCAACTTGCTTCATCTCAGCGTGACGCTAATCACCGTAGTGCAACAAGGCATTGACGACGGAGTCACTTTACTTACATTTTTAGCCACCTGTGTATATAGGTGGCGCTTTGTCGCAATATGGCACTCGTCAAACACCAGCAGATAAGCGACACGCAGCCCTCGAGCAGGACGTTGCGTACGATCTCAGGTGTGCAGACGAACATGCGTGTCAGGTGTAGCTCCTATTCCAACTGCAAAATGTTGCACAGATCAGCTGTCCATCCGCAATACGTGTAACGTGCTGGTCTGACAAATCTTGGCCGTAATCTGCACCACCAACTGGTGTCGGAGCCATGAAGAACGCACGTCTGTAATCCGAGTAATTTTGTTTTGAAAACAATGCGATGGCAAGTAATGTTATGCTAATCCCTGTGTCGTCTACTATCACCAAATTCTTCTCGCGCGCCAGCTCCGCTGGTAGAAACGCAAGTCCTCTTGCTCCACATTTATGTGGAATCAAGCGCTTCAAAAGTTGTAAGTGGCTAAATAAGCTATTTAAGAGAATGGTGTTTTTCACATTCATCATAGGCTAGTCCTTTAACTGTCGACTTCTTCTTAGCCTTGCATGTAAGAAACGTTATCGCTGCCATAACTTTCTGCTTTGGAACCTCCCAATGAGGTTTCACTGAGAAAGCTGTAGTGTGATTCTGTTGTCCTTTGCTTCTTTTGATCGGCTGCAAGAGGTACTCTTGAATTACCGCCACCCTATGGTCCCTTCAACGCTCGTGCTTACGGAGCAGTCAATAGGGTGCGGTAGTCTTTGTCATTGAACACATCCTTGCCAAAGAAGTAGCATGATAACTCATTGTACGACTCCGTCGCTCCATAAATGTA